>PNEQ01055995.1:0-19869 GCA_003012365.1 Medauroidea extradentata
GCTCTTCTCTTCTCGTACCCACGACACTGAGGTAAGAGCTCGTAACTCTATCACTGAACTTTCAGCTAGCCGAGGACATACCGAATCCAGCAATATACGACGGGTGAAGCAGAGGGCGCGTTTGTGCGAGCACGTGGTCAGCGTAGGTACAACGAACACGTGGTATGTGTGTGAAGGAGAATAGTGCCACCACATTATGTAATTTAAAATAAGATTTAAAGAGAAAAAACATTTAAGAAGTATCAAAATGATCACATATTAACATTCTTCAGAGATACTTTCACCTATAATATCATAAATAAGATTACATCTGCTAATTAGCACGACGTTATAAATATTCAGTTGTAGCTCCAATTGGTTTCTCAAAATGAACTGTTAATTTCTGATTTTCTATCCTTTGCAATAGAAGTTTTTTATAAGAACAATCAATAACATGAAATAGGCTATCAGAATGAAATTTATCTCAGGTGTAGAACATTTCATTATTTCTAATATTTGAAGAATATAGTTTAGTTAATGAATTTCTGAAATCTTTATAAGCAATATACATTTTGTCAGACATATTGTCACCTTTGTCTAAATTCCAATTTTCATTTGGAAATAGTATTTCATTTCTACCATTTTTAATCAAAATATTTCTAACATAAGAATGATCAAACATTGAAGTATGCTTATCTTGTTCTGGGTTTTCTTTTCTGTTTAGTTTAATGCCAACAATTACATAGACCGGCATATTACTATATTGAATGGAATTAAATTCATTTTTATATCACACTGAAATGAATTTGCACCAGTTCGTACAGTTTCTTCAATGTATTGCCAATAATTAAAACTGATTGGAATTTTCAGAATTTTTAATAGCTTAGTTTTAATTCCATCTCCATAATTACTTCGTATTCAACAACTGGACAAAGAATTCCATTTTTTGATAATTTTGCCAGCAGCTATCTATAGATAATCAGTCTTTAATTTAGGTTGCCTGTAAACAGAATTATTATCATCATTAGAACTCCGAATGAATGCAATTATTTGTAGGCCACCCTTCAAACATACGTCATTACAAGCTTTGATAAATCCATATAAATATTTTAATGGATAGATACTTACATCAGGTTTATCACTTCTTCAAAAAAATCTCTCTCCCTCTCTCTCTCTCTCTCTCTCTCTCTATATATATATATATATATATATATATATATATATATATATATATATATATATATATATATATATATATATATATATATATATATATATATACATATACACATACACACACACATATATACATATATACATACATATATACATACACATATATACACTAGACCCCCGGTTTTGCGACCCCTGGATTTAACGAAGGTAGCGATTCTACGAATACAATCTCAGTAACCCTCAAAAAATAACAAAATTATATGACAAAAAAATTGTAAGGAATTACGTTGACAATGAATAAAACATACTGTATCTAATTCACAGCATTAAAATATGAATTGTACAGTTGCAGTTATTACTTGGTAAGTCACAATATTAAAAATAAAACAAAAATAGCGAAAATCCGTTAAAAAATGCGGCAGTGACTGTTTGAAAACCGCGCGGCGGCGGCGCCTGTGCCAAGCCGGCCGGCCTGTCTCCAACTACGACCATGGAGGTATTAGTCTATGGAGTAGAAGCCTTTGAGCAAATTTGAAGCCAGCCAACAGAC
The DNA here is from genome assembly GCA_003012365.1 of Medauroidea extradentata. NCBI lineage: Eukaryota > Metazoa > Arthropoda > Insecta > Phasmatodea > Phasmatidae > Medauroidea > Medauroidea extradentata. Next base: position 1,706 of record PNEQ01055995.1, read on the forward strand.
GACGTTTAAAGACAAGGATATAGCTAGTGGTGGCAAAAACATGTAAACATTGCATAGAGCTGAATGGAAATGTTTTAGTTTTTTGTTAACTACACGTTATGGTGAAAGTTTGTGCAGCTCTTGGCCTTACAAACAGATTCGATCGTTGCGGAGGATTATCTTTGTACAGGTACGAAACTTTAATTTAAATTCATCAAGTTTATAAAGTACATACACACAGCGAGAGCTAATTCGGTTTTTTTATATTTCTGAAGCAATTGTAAACTGTTGTTAATGATTCAAATAAAGAATTTACGCGAATTTTTGTAAAAAAAAAAATACATAATTACATTGCTTTCTGCTATTGTTTTGCCACCCAAAATATGGCGACTCATGAAAAATAATGTCCTGCGCATGCGCAGTTCGAAAATGTTCGAAAAAGATCGGCTTCACACGATTACCATTGAAATGTACGGCAGATGCCACTCCATAGACTAATACCTCCATGACTACGACGTATTAGGATCTATATTGACGTTGTACTATAGACGCAAAGTTCCAGCGCATGCGCATATGCTCATTTAACTGTAGTACAGCCTCCTAGGCTGTTTCACGACGTCTTATATCTCTTTCGTCTCACGCCGAATGAGTTTACTTTTTTACACAAACCCTATAAATAATAGCGTGATATTTTTCTTTATTGCGTTAAGACCATACGTACTGAAAACAATTAACTTGGCGCATAATTTGCTTAAAAAATGTGTTACTGCGTGTCGTAAAACGTGCGTTTCACAAGTGAGCACGATAATAGCGCTACCTATTTTCCAAGTGTAGAAACATTTGTCTCTGGGTATGTCGAACTTGGAAAATAAATAGACGTTCGTGTATTACGTAATCCCGGAGCTCCTAATTTATTTTTACCGTATATACTGACTGTGAAAGTGAATATTTTCAATCACTTATACATATAATTCTCGACGATTTTAGGTAAGAACGTCACAAATGGCGTTTTTGGAACGTCTGTATATGCTACGGTGTCGCTACCTATCTTACATCTTGTGAACGTTCATACAGTTGCGCTATCTGTCCACTCTGCACGCTACTAGTATATACGTTCTCGTACAATTCATCAACAACATCGAGGGAATGTTTTTACGTTAAGTTACATATATAAAACTGCGCAATGAATAAATATATCCGCTTATTCCTTCTTTCTTTGGTGAATAATTTACAAGGGCATTTTACTAGTAAGGAATGCCTACTTTTTTTCCCCATTAAACGCTACGCAAATCGGGCTATTCGCTCGTGAGAAGGCACTCGACAGCTTGGTTTTCTCTTTCTTTTTAGGACAAAGGTCGATCATATCTGTTGTTTAGCGGTGTTCTTTTGATCGTAAGACGTCTGCCTATTGATATAAATTTATATTTCAACTATCACTTACGTTATTTTTCCGTTAAATGCTACGGAAGTCGGTCTATTCGCTCGAGAGAAGACACTCGGAATCTCGATTTTCTCATTTTTTGGGGACAAGGGTAGGTCATATCTATCGCTCAACAGTGTGTCGTCTGGCTACTGATATCAATTTATGTTTACATTATTACATTAATTAATTTCCCGCAAAACGCTACGGAAGTCGGGGCCTAGAGACCATTTGCAGAAAAAATGCAATTTTAAAATTTTCTGTTAAGGTAGGGGGGGGGGGCAAAAATTAGCCGCTATCGTATTTACGAAGGTAGCAATTTTACGAATGCGATGAGAGGAACCGTGAGTATTCGTAAAATCGGGGGTCTAGTGTACATATATATATATATATATATATATATATAGAGTAGAGCCCCAATTTAACAAACTCGGGAATAACGAAAACAGGGATTTAAGGAAAGGATTTTTAGGAACCTTCAAAAAAGAACAAAAAAATTTATTAAATAACTGACTTTGATGAACTTGAAAATTATTTGTAAGTTAAGTTCTTTTAAAATACTAGCACTGATCGCCGTATGTACTTATTTCTTTGTATAAATGCTTAAACCATCCGTTGAGAAAAAAAAATTTTGTTACAATTTGTTGAAAACTTTGGCCGTGGGAGTGATTTTGAGATGCGCGGGCGCGGCCGAGCAAGAGACGTTATGTTGCATAACAAGTGCACGCCTAGATCCTCATCCTGGCGGCTGGCGAGTGAACGAGCATCTAGGTACCCAGTCTCCACAGCGTGGCAGTGGACAGCACAAGAACTAATTCACAGATAGTGCTTCGAGTCTCCGTTAGAACGTGCTGCAGTGTCACGTGCTCTATTGAATAATTCTATTACTTAAAGAATGCAGTGGTGTGCAGCGAGATTATTTACATTCACGTCACATAATAAAACAAGCGAGTTTATAAAAAAAATTTGTAACATTATTTATGCAGACTTTTTAAAAGAATTTATTAGGCATGTGCGAAGGTCTGTTTTTTAATGTGAAGTCAAATCAAATCTTGAATTGTGCGAAGGAATGTTGAAGGAAAGTTGAAATCGAAGAATTTAATTTTTTTTCACATCAGACAGCAAAGAAAAAAAATTTATCACAAACAATTGGTAATGAAAAAAATATTTAAATATACTATACTTACTAACACATTTTTTTATGATATTTTGGGTTCAAAACAGGGGGTGCATAAGATAAACAATGATTTTTTAAGTGAGGTTATAACCTCCATAACTCGAAATTATATTACGGAATTCTTAAATGTCAACATATCTGAACAAAACCAACTTTAATTAAATATAACATGAACACCTGCCGACGAAACTTAACATTTTAGGCCTACTCCCTTCCAACCGCTACAAGAACCCGTATTTACAACCACAAATTTCCACGTTGCACAAGAGGTTAATTCCTTTGTTCTGATTCTTCTTTGTTCATTATCGCCAATGACAAAACTAAAATTACTGAAAATGGCAATTCTGATTTTAATGAATCTGCAGTCTTTACGGTTCAAGATTAGTCATAATAAATCGCAGCCGTAATATAGAACGGGAAACGTAAACAATAACATCGTTGGCAACACCATAGATGAATAAGCAACATGGAGGCAGCACACTCCGTTAAGACTTTCTCATTTGTTATCGGTGACCGTGATCCGGACCACTTTAATGCTGATTTTACTCTAAAGCTTGCAGTACTACTGGTTTGCAGTTTTCTATGATTCTTAGTTTTGTGTTTACGTAATATATATTCGTGGGACAGCAGAAATTACAGTAGTATAAAAAAAGTTTCATGCATGCGGTAAGGTATGTAGGGAAATATTTTTAGTATGTCCATTATTTAGAATATTCCTGTGTTTGGCAGTCTGGATAAATGGTACTCTACTGTACTTACTGATTTACTGGCTACATATATAGTTTTCGTTGCACTGGCGTAGTTATGTTGGGTTATCGTGACTCCGGCTTAAGTGAAATTGTGCCGCCAAATGTAGCCTAAACAAAATAAATAGTTCACACCACTGTACCATGAATTTGAGTTTTTAAGTGTAAGTTATACAGAATAATACAATTACAAATAAATGGAAAATTACCTGTTCCACATAAATAATTTTGTCTGTTTGATGTGAATTGTGGTTATCTTCGACCGACTTTCAACTTGAAGATTTTTATTGGTAGAAGACAAAGTCGAAGGAACAAAAATCTTTGATTTGACTTCGACAATGCGAAGCTTCGCACACACCTAGAACTTATTACCGTTAACGTAAATAATTTGTTTCTCCGATGCTAAAAAAAAACGCTTGAGTGCAAAGCATTTTTAACGAGCAGACCAACACGAGTTTGTTTCACGAGCGTGGCTGCGTACAAGCTACAATGGCTGCCACCACCACACATATTTAATTAATATTTTACCGCTGTCTCACAAAATTTAATTCAGTTTTAAATATTGTGAGGCGGTCCACCCACCACTTAGGCCTTTGTTGTTTCCAGTTTATTTTATTTTTTTCCTTATGTTTGATTTATTGAATTTGCTATTATCAATTAAATTATTTCGGGTATTGTTGACAGGAGTTTGGTAAGGTATTGTTTGGCATTTTATCTGTAACAGTTTTGAAATTGTTAAATTTTATATATATTTAATTTGATTTGTTTAGGCTGAAGCAACTTTGTGTTTTAATTTAAATTTAATATTAACATTTGCAGCTTAACTGTTATTGTATTGTAACTCAGGGCTGGGTGTATTGTTGGCTAGTTCAGTTGGATGGCACAGGTGTGCCTACCCAGTTCCTGGAATTGCTATATTTAGATTTTTAACTTTTTTTTTTAGATTTTTTTTTTTTTTTAGATTTTTAACTGTTTTTCTAATACTTTTACTTTTCACAAAGTGCACGTGCGCCGCCGCTCGTTGAGTGTGCAAGAGAGACTGTAATATGTTTGCGCAGGCTGGCTTGGGCCAATAGAAGGACACGTACATAGTTAAAATTTATTAAAAATTATGTTGTAAATATTATGTAATTATGGTTTTCAGAAGAATATTTTCACTTTAAAAGTTGTTTAGAAGTATAAAGGTTTGTAATTTATTATTATATTTAATTTAGTATTAATTTTCCGTTACGTTTTTATCTTAGTGCGCTGAGTGGCCGCTAGAGGCGCTGCAGGGAGAGAACAAGCTTCATGGGGTCGGCCATATTTACTTGTTGTCTAGTCGCGAATTAGGATGGCGGTCTGGAACGGTTGGTGGGCTGTGTGGGAGCGAGGTGGCGGAGCAGCCATGTATACGTAGAACTTTTTTTCAGTGGTTTAGTCACTCAGGGCAGAGTCCGCGCTTTCGCGAGAATGTTGTGATTAAGATGCCGTGGCTTGTTTTAATCTTCAAAATTTTGTCTTAAATTCTTAAAGTTTTGGGGTTGAGCTGTTCTCTCCCAGGAGCATCAGGCTAATGAAGACTATAATGATTGAAACCTAAAACTTTCAGTATGTAAAGTTAATTTCTTTAAAAGGTTATTTAATAAAACAGTTACGTCAACAAGCTTCAAGTTATTTACGTAGACTACAGCAAAACCACTATACGATCACAACTGGCCACGTGAGAGGTTATGTCAACAATAATGTAGCTTCAGTTAGCGCAGACGTCACTGCCGTGACCAGGATGTAAGTAACTTCATCTTAGTTCAGCGCAGCTGACGCATCACATTTTGATGCCGTGACCAGGATTTGTGGTCAACGACGGTAAAGTAATGTCATCTTCAGTCCAGTGGACGCATCACATTTCATGGTGCCGTGACCAGGATGTAAGTAACTTCATCTCTAGCTTCATCAGTGCCGACGCGTTACACTTTATGGTGCCGTGATCAGGATTTGTGGTCAACGATGGCAAAGTAATGTCATCGTCAGTCCAGCTGACGCATCACAATATGAATTGTTTTTTTACTCTTTTTCATAGGAATTTCCTTAATTTTGTCAGTGAAGCATGCCGGAGAGATACAGAAATATTAACGGCTCGGCGGTGTTAGTCAGTACTTCTCACATGTTGATGGCGCACGCAAGGATGGCCTAACTCACCATGCACAGGCTCGCCAAGCGTTCCACTGGAAGTTTTTCGCCAATTTTTTTTTTTCTTTTCACTACTGTGGCTTACCTATTAGCAGTAAATGAGTTTTGTTATTGTCTTGAGCCAATATACTTTCTTTAAAATAACCTTAAATTTCGACAGAACATGCCCAAGGATTTAGCTTTTTTTTAAAGGGGGGTGGGAGTAAAGTCGGATTTAACGAAACATCTATTTAGAGTAAACTTTTTCGGGTCCCGTGACATTTAGTTAAATCTGGGTTCTATTGTATATATTTTTTTACTCATTGGAAACTTAAAGCCGAGCAGTGGTTTACCCAACTGAAAATAATAAACATTCTCAAGCCTATGATACCCCATACAACGTAAGTTCATGATCATAATGCAACAGCAATTTTTTAATCTCAGCTCTGCATTATTTTTGGGCACATATGGATTAAGGGAACATAAGCTGCAAACAAATTTTATGGCTAAGAAATGTGAAAATATAAACTGCTTATTTCTGGATCAATACAATATTTGAAACACAGAAAACATCTAAACAGTTTCCATGATAGTGCAAAGGACTGACCACTTTGGTGCCAGCATCAGATAGGTTCCTTAGTGTCCAGAGGCAATTCTGCACCAGACGCTGACTAGGGTGTCCCAGGTGCATAGCTAAGGCCTGCATGCCTCCTGCCTCCACGATGGCAGGCTTGTTGCTCGAACATACTGAGAGAACTGTACATACAGAAACAAAACATTACAAGTACAGTATAAATATGCACTATGGCAACACAAAGTTTGAACAAAAGAATTCCAATTAAATTAAATGTCACTGTTCCCTAAAATTTTTACTTGAAAAATAATAAGAAAAATTTGTTATTAAAACAAGTTTTTTCATGTTAGGACGTTTCATAGCAATTTAAAGTTATTTAAAATATATTGAATAGCATGCAACAATAACATACTGCAGTTACAAATAAGGTAAGTCACAACTGTAAAACACAAATTCTGGAAAAAAAAACTTTAAAATCTAAGCTGGACGAGAGGTTAAAGCATGTGCTTTTAAGTTAGGCTGCACGCACATCCACCATTTATATAGTACTGGAAGAAGTTGGTAGTAATAACTAGTGTAGCTGTCTATTCTCCTTATTCTCTACTGCTCTTCCAAAAAAATATTATAAAAATCCCATGCAAAATAATAAAATAACCCAAGTAACCTGATTCAAAGTTCGTGTAACCATAACAGTAACATAAACGTGTAAGTTGTATTTATAGTATGCAGCCATCGTGTTCACCAAAGTCAAACTGATTATTGTTCGCTAAAAATATTAAGCAGTCAAGTTTTTTGTGTCAGCGAGACACATTCTATACATCTGTAAGAACAATTATTTTATTCTAAAAAGTCTGTATATTAAAATAATTAATGTTTGTTATTTTTTAACAGATCCTCTGGTTATGTCACAGTAATTATACCTGAAAATAAGTACAAGCCTTGCTAGGTAATTTTTTTTTCGCATAGGTGCAAAAAAACTCAAAACAATTTTCAATTAAATGCTTTTAAAAAATTCAAGGCTAAGAGCAGCCATATGATGCACAATTCTATGTACAGAAGGTGTTTAGCAAAATACAGAAATACCCCGAGTTACAAAACCTGTGACTTACAAAAATTTGCAGTTACAAAAAATTATGAAAATACACACATGAACATACAAAAAAAAATTTTTTGCCCATTGATATTTTACATGGCTGCCGAGGCAGCAGTGTGCATCTATCTCTCTCGTACTTGGTGTCACAGACCTCACAGGTTGCATCTCTCACTCTTGCTCTGCATGTCCTTGACCATGCAGAGTGTAGTGGCAACTACAGTTCACTTGTTTTGTATGGTGCAGAAGAAAGTGTTTGTTTACCTGCAATATGTTACTGAAATGTAAGAATTAGTGTTCAGAAAAGACAGTTATATTATTTAAATGTATGCAGACGGGGAAAACACTTTCAACAATTGCTCATGAAACCAATCACCCTGTTTCGACTATGGGTACCATCGCGAAGGGCGCAGATTGTATTGTTGAAAGAAAAGTGTCGTGATATTCAACAGCATAATAATTACCAAGAACTAATTTCAGAGATTTTTCATCTGTTGTGTCACTGAATCAAGGATATGACACACAAAGCACATTTAAAGCTAGCACTGGGTGGTTCTAACGTTTCAAGAAATGTACTAACCTTCACAACAACAAGATAACAAGCGAGGCTGCCAAGTGTAGATGTGAGCACGGCAAATGGCGTTACTGAATTCCTAGCAGAAATAACTGAGGAAAGGGGATAATATTTGCTTGAGCACAAATTTAAAGGAATTGTGAGATCAAAATACACATGAAGGTAAGTTAACATGCTGTGAAGAGCAAATGACAGCAGTGAAAACCGTATCTCAATGTGACGCCTGGTTCTCGAGAAATCCTTAGATTTGTGCAGGCGACCAAGCAGTGGTGACGCCGTAGTAGACTATGGCTCACTTACTCCTACACGAAGCAGACCAGTTAGTATCACTATTACCTTCAATGAAAGCTGATGCCGCGAGTTGTGAGATATCAATTGTGCGCGGCATCACGTACTCAACTGGTGGTGTACTCTAAGGGCCGTATATATAAACGGCATTCTGTTGTTATCTAATCACTGAAAGTCTGTTCCGGCCGAAACACACACTATAAACCTCTTTTGTTGGTTGGTAGACTGCCTGGAAGTTAAGAGCCATCCACTTTCAGGTGAATGTGGTCAGACGGTGATTCGAAAGCTTGTTCAGCTGTTTTCATTGTGTCTTTATAACAATGGCGGCGGATATTCTCTGGAATAACCTGTCAAACGATACTTGTTACATAAGAAAAGGCAACATTTTTAAAAGATATTCTTGATTGGAACGCATTTAGGAATTACACATTTGAGAGTTTTCAATAAACAGAAGCTACTGTTAAGTATACTAGATCCATTTAAAGTGTATGCAATATTACATGGAGGGTTTTTTACATGATGAGACTTTTCACAAACCAAAATTATTACTGCACGTGTATATGTTTGCAATTTTTGTACCTTTGTTTCGAAAATAAAGAATAATTATGTGCAGAAATAATAACAGCGTGTGCGAAACTGATGGTAAACACATATTAACAAAAAACGTTTTCTGTATGTACACATTTTATGTGACGTGTTTATGATCTGAATATATTCATTAGTTTCTTGTGATAATTATGTCAGCTGTAAAAACAAACTATTAAATTTAAAAATGTTCTCGTACTTTCATCAAGTGACGCGTGTGACAGGTTATTCCATAGCTGGCTTTTCATTTTCCGTTTTATGTATTTCATTACTGAATAACACAAACATTGGTTTTAAGCATTTGTAAAATCTGCACTATTCTCCATGCAAACACAATATTATGCTCACTGAAAAAAATCCCTCACAAATACTACTTTAAACATATTTAACTTTCACAAAAAATATTGCTTTTACGTACCTAACCTAAATCCGAAGACAATAACATCATCTCAGAAATGAACAACAAACGTGAAATGTCAGAAAAGACAATCAAAAATTGCAGGGTGCATTCCTATATTCATTCTGCATACTATCCAATGGAGAAAAGTGGTGCTCTGTTGCCATATTTACACTTCAAGTGGACGTGGAAGCGCTTTCAGCTGGCATGCTCCCGAAAGTCGATTATAGGATGCGAGTAGTTGGCAAGCTGCCAAGTGAATATCTGCTAACAGCGCTTTTGAAAGCCGTATATAGATATGGCCCTCAGACGTTAGCTTGGAAATGTGTGTCGAGGCGTCATAGCAGCAAGCGATAATTGTTTTGTTGCATTACAAACGTTTTATCTTTATCTACTCCGATCGCGCTGCAGTGGTCACATGATGCTCTGCCGGGCATTCACAGTGCCCAGCGCCGTGTTGTTCGTCCATGCATGCTCGACTTACCATGTTGTACTTGAACCAAGTCTTTAAACAAAGATTATTTTCATATGTTCAAACACAAAGTTTCATTGCGTAAAAATCTTACGAGTGATGGTGTTTTTAATTTGCAGAGTCTGCTGTGCTGATTTATTGTGTGCTAGTGTCACGTGAGATTCAAAACAGATGGATAGCCAACATGACATCCATCGTGGTCTTTATTTTATTTACGTTTGCATTATGTTTTACCTATGATTATTATTGTGTTAAACTAAGTTACAATGTTTTATTATTTCAAGACTTTGTGTTATTTTCTGTTTGAATCATAATATGACTTTTTGACCAATGTTTTTAAATCACCATCACTCGTAAAAAAATAGCCTATATTACCGACATATTTTTTAAAATTTAAAGTAAATAAATTTTTTGATGTTTTACACATTTTAGGCCCTAATCGACAATAAGTAAGCACCTATTTTATTTGTAAAATTACTATAATTGCATCCCACATCCCAAACAAAAAATTTTGATTACAGGAGGAGTGCATGCTGCCCAGGTATACATAGTGTGGTGGCACCAATCTCTCCGTGCAGTGACGACAGATATGACGATACTGGCCCCACGTAATGCAGCGCCAAATGTGGTGGCACCGATGCACTTCAGTACTAGGCCCCAACAGTTTTAAAATACAGTATATGTAGACTGATCAGTTCTCACAAATGCTCCGGTCTCAGAGGTGAGCTACTCTTATCTTAGGGTTTCGTGGTATCGAAGGGTGGACGCATGCAGAATGGTAGTCAAACACGTTCAATCAACAGCCCATATTTATTAATTACTTTTTTCCACAAAAAATCCCCACACAACCGCGTTTACATCGGCACATACAATCTTCTCGTACATAAACATAAAATTAAATAGAAAGATAACTGAACCAAAATAAAACCAAACTCAAAAGAAAAATAGCACGTGCTGAATTAAATCATAGCCAATAGTGGGCCGGCCACGGGGTCGGTATCGCCGTAAGTTTATATCAAATGAAAGGAAATAAGTTAATAAAGAGAAATGCTAGCAAGTCTTTTTACCGCCTTCCATTGCTGCCCCATGGTTTATGTTCACGCCCCTCGGCTTACCAAGTGCTAAAACTCGTTTAACGCGATACACGTCCGGCTTCCTCGACAGTCAAGAACAAAGTGACCAGCCATGGCAACCACAATGGCGTTCCAAGATACCATGGCGGCCTACTTTTTGGTAAAATGTTCTACAAGATTCTAGTAAGATCAAATAACCAGTCTGGATACAAAATAAACTAACTAAAATTACCGAAAAATCGGCAAAATTCTGCTGAGCATATCGACATATTTCAATATTTTACTGAATAATTATTACAATACAAAATTTATTAAATAAAGTTTTGGCATCGTACATTGCCGGCCGTACGCCTTGCCGTAACCCCTATCGGTGTCGCCCCCGCGGCACTATGGCCAGGGTGGCCGAACTCATTTACACATCTTTAAAATAAACACTAAAAACTTTCCAACTGCAATAACTTTTAAAGAATCAATTTCTCGTAAAATTTCCAAGACTCCATAGTTGCTTGAATTTTTATGCAGTTTCAGAAAAGTTCACACAAGACATATTTATTTTGAATTCACGTGCAGTCGTGAATATAGAACTCAGAATACCCCAACTCCAGGCTTGAGAACACATTATTTGACATTAAAATATTACAATGAAAATACTAATCACTATTCTCCGTTCACTCTTAGATGAGTTTTAGGATAAACAAAGCAAATTATAAACCAACATGTTCATTGGCTGCCGACCGCCGTGCACTGAGATCTTGCATAAGAAATAGATCTTTGTTATCTGTCATGTACATATGAATTTACCTCTCCATCACATAATGAGAGAGTTTTATTAACAAATATCTTAAATATACAGACGTTACAAACACAATCTACGACGCTATATGTTTATTACTTTAATTATGGTTAACGGACGACATGTCCGTACATTTGGTTCACGAGTTATTTAACGACTGACGCACTGTTAAACATACGAGTTTCTTAGTACACTTGCCAGTATTTAGAGACGTATGATACTCTGAAGATACCAAAAGTTTAGTTCAGTAATAATTACCACAGTAAAAATAAGTCAGAAATATCACAATCGGATATGTTTTTTTTTTCCAAAGCATTTTTGGACATTAACGCGTCAATGTTGTGGTTACTGCGAATGTTTTCTTTCGTTCGTCCATTTTCCGTTCTAGTTCGTCCAATCCACGGCCGCGTGGTCCGAACCAAAGTTCCTTGTTCTATTTTGTTCCGTCCTCGTGTCGGTTTATATTTATGTCGCTTGCAGATTAGGTTATGTGATGCTGGAAGTGAACAGTCTTGCATGGTTTTCGAAACGTGGATGTATGTCTTCATTACTGAAGAAACTGCGGTGATGTTTATAAAGCAAGAATAAAAATTTCGCATTGCAATCTTTTATGTATTAAAAAAACAATATGTGTCGTGAATTATCGACAGATTGTTTGGTGATTTATAAAATGTAATTTTTCCAAAACTAAGTACAAAATAATCCAGGAGGACTTTACAGTAAGTTAAATCACTCATCTTGTTGACAACTTTTTTTCTGCATGTAATACCTAATTTTCGTTACGTTAATACCGGAATATTTGAATACAATCGTTTAGTCATGACTTGACAATTACATACTATTAAATTTTGAAATATACAATAATTACACATAATGTCAATATTTTTACCAAGTTTTTGTGTAATTTTTGTTTCCCTATGTCGATAACATGTACAAAATTTTCACGCAATATTGTTTTAATATATACGGCGTTGTTGTTTCCTATGATGCCGACTGTACACACTTTTGTAGGTTGGAAATAGTACGTCGGCACGACGCACGAATTGAGCCAATTAGAAGCTAGCGAAGTGCAATGATATTACTTTATTTGTTTACTTCAGAACTCAACTTGGAGTGAACGGAGAATAGCAACTGCATCCAGACGCTGTTTTCTGTTACTGTACTGTTTTGCCAGGCCCAATAGTGGTTTTATATTTAGAGAGTGTGTTTTATAGGTGATATCATATCCTGTTCAGCAAAATCATAATATTTAAAATTATTTAACCAAATGACTTTCTTAGGAGATTATTAAGCTTAAGACAACATGGAACTCATATTGAAACAATTACTACTGACTTACAATTGTATAAACACTAACAGTTTAATCATCTACAGTCAATATGGCTTAAAGTAGGGTGGCTGGGCAACACACTGGGACTTTGAAATTAACAAGGCATTATCACTGCCCCACACCTATGCTGTGAAGTAATCAAAATGAAAACAACTACGATTTTTAGTACATGATTCCAGCTGTGCACAGTTTACTTATCCAGTCCTACATAAATTTCCCCAAAATGAAAACCTATCGTTAAAAACACACATAAGTATAAAAAAGACTAAAGATGTTTATGACCTCACTTGAGTTATGCTGGGTAGTGTAAAACTTAAAATCCAGGCATTCAAAATGAAGTTTGCTTATACTGTATGTGTTGTCATGATCGGACAAACCTAACGTGTTCAAGGAACAACTCCAGCAGGTTAAGTTTCGTAAACGTAACTTCGTAACTTCTTGCGGTATAACATACGCAATAAAAAAATTATAGTTAAGTTTGAAACTGATTCTGCAGTTCAATTTACTATCACAAAAAAACAAGATGTATGCAACGATGCTATGTACTCAACGAGCCACATTAATTTTTGTGCACTATCAAGATGGTGTTCATAACAATCAAGACCAAGCAAGTCATGGCAGCATTACCAGATGCAACTGAATTTCCACCATTGCCGTATCTCACGCTGTGCACCTTATACCGATAAACTGTGACTCTCACATACGCTTGTATTTACAGGGTGGCCACTTTTCTGGAATCTAGAAATTTCTGGTTTTTTCCAGATTTTTTCAAGGATAATTTTTTTTCATTAATCACAAAAAAATGGCATTATTTACATACATATAGCACACAGAAAGTGTTTCTGATATACGACAACAGTTAACTAACCTTTAAAACTATTTTCATAAAAATTAAAGTGTAATTTGCATCTACAAACTAAACTAAAAACAAAAATTGTCACCTAGTAAAGATTTACATGGCACTGACATTTTAATGCCATTAAAACTAAGTACTAACACACTCATTACAAACACACCTTTTACTGTTTTTTTTTCGTGACAATTTCCTCGTCAATTAATGCAACCATATTTGCTGCATCTGCAAGTAGTTTGGCCTTTTTTGCCTAAAGTTCCTTGATCTCCAAAACCTTTTGCTTCTTAATTTGCACAGCAGCCAGTTCTTCATGTCTTCTTTTCTTTTTCAGTTCTGAATGCTCTATGTATCTTGAGTGTGCATTGCCACAAGAATATGAGACTTTTATCAATCAGAAGATTCTTGACCCGCCCATAACAGAGACTGAGTCATACGCTTGTCGTAAAGCTACTAAACTCTCTTCAGGCTGATTTTCCACCATACACTCAGAATTGATTGAAAAGCCCCTTTCTACTGATGAATTATGATGAGGTAAAATAAGCACCATTTTCACAAGTGAAAAAAAAAAAAAAAAAAAAACTCTGAAAGAACTCACTAGATTCAACTGCTTTCATCCAGAAACTATCCAAACGTGTTACATCTCGCCTGTATGCCTTCACAGACTCTTGAATTTTTATCAAGTTACAAATCGTTTGGAAGTCCCTTTTCACTTTTTCTGCAAACATTCCACTGATCCATCTTTTTTCAACAAGTGTTACAAGCAGGTTGACCATTCTCTGTTGTGCCAGAACACTACTGCTGCCAATAACCATTGGATCCAGGCAAGTTACTGACTTTGCTAGTTTGTATGACAGAGGTGACCTAGATAGAATCTTGATAGCAAATGATTTGTAAAATTTGACACAGTCTTGTTTGAAGAGAATCAAGTCTATGACCTTCACAGATGATTTCAAATTTCTCAGGGCATCTCTTGTGGCAAACCCCAAATCAACATTTTTAGTAGGAATAAGTGATTCACTTGCTGACCAATCAATATTTGAGAGTCCTTTCTTCTTGAGCAAATCCTCTTTAATAAATCTTTCCATGATTGGTTTCAACATTGAATGGAGAGAACTATTAAGAAAAGGAACTAAAGAGACTTCACTTTGAAACTCTCTTAAGAAGGATTCGACTTCTGCGGCCACGTCACTAAAAGCCAACTTAGGTCCAAGTAGTTTGTCATGTAAGCACTCTGACACAATTTTGAAACTTTCACAACTAGGAACTTTTTTCTCTTTGGTTGTCTTATCAACATACATAACCAAATCTGGTAGCATTTCCTTAGTCCTGGAAGCAACTTTAACATTCTCAACCCACCTAACTGCACAAAATTTCAGGGGGAATCTTGTTGATTTAAAGTACTGAATGAAACCACCTCTTCTGGAAGGCGAATTCTTAAACAAATTGTACAGTGCACGTAAAAACTGTACCAACTTCCAGCCAGTTGAATTCATACCAGTCTTAAAAGCATTCTACACTATATGAAGGCCACACGTACCCAAATTAAGAAAATAATGTGCATCTGGATTACCATCATGCAAAGCAGCTTCAAGATCTCAGACTACTTTTAAATTGACATTAGGGCCATCCATCGAAATTTGTATAGTTTTTTGAAGAAGCTGTGGTCCTACCAATTCCAGAAGAGAATTCAACAGATCACTGGCACATGTATGGTTCAGAAATGAAGATGTCAAGTACCTACTATTGACCTCTATTGTAGTTTCATTCCAAAATTTTACATGAATATCTATTTGCTACCTCTGCGATATTTTGTTTAAGCATTCATCAAATGAAATAACAATGTGATCACAAGCTTCAAGGGTTTTAATAAGTTTATCTTTGAAATATGGGGCTATACCATGAACAACTGTATAGGCGAACTTAGTTCTTTGCACCTGCATTTTACTTGCAATAGTGCTTTCAGGAAACACTAAGGGTAGTGAGGCTGCCAGAGATGCAGCACTCCGAAATGATAGATGATTCATTACACTAGTTATGCACCATAAAATTTCTGCTTTTTTGTCTCCTTATTAAGAAGAAATTTAGACAAACCAGTAATTCCTGGACTTGAACACTGCGACACATCTGAATTTGAACATTGTAAAGATAAGGTAGTTCTACCTGTTGTTGTAGACGGGGCATGTTCTGTTTCTCTTTTCTTTACAAAATAATCCAGTGGCAAACTATTCTTCTCATTCGTCACAAAACGCATGTGTTTTGCACCATTCGCATGGCTCGTTAATGCAGTTCTTCCCATGCTCGCAATATTAATTTTCACACCACACAAATTGCATACTGCATTTGTCCTACACTTTGGATCTTTTTCTACCCAGTCAAATTCTTCTGAGTATCTGTCATTAAACGTGGTAATCAAACATTTTGCCATTTTGGTAGTCAGTGTAAATTACATCAGATTTCAAGACAGCACAGCATCCTGAACGAATGAAAATAATTAATTAGCATAGTTCTTAACAACACAATTAAGTAGGTTAAGCAGCTTACCCATTCTTGCACGGTAACACACAACTAATTAAAACGTAAAAAGTACAGTATAATATTTGCACTTTCGTTGAAAACTTGAAGCAAATACATCCACAATGTGCGACCATCATGTGCAACCAAATGGAAGTAACGCAACAAGTAATACCAACACACCATGCAACTATTACCGCCACCAAAGAAAAAGCATTTTCAGCCAGAAATGCTGTTGCTTTCGAATACAGCAACAAGTTTAATGCCTTCATATTATTAATAGTTTGTAAATCAGAAGTTAACTTGCACAAAGATACGGAACTAAACATGGTCGTTAAACGACCACACACGGGCGGGATGGTAGGATACAGCAGCGGGCAGCCATTTTCGCCAGGAACAATGCCGTAAACAAGCGAAAGCTAGACTTGTCAAGACTAATAGAATGTCGACACACCAAACACAAACAAAACAAAACAATTGTTTTTATTTTTATGATAACTTACATTTTAGTTGATCCTGAATTCGTGAAATACCATTTAAAAACTATTGCTGAATACAAATACACTTTTATGAATTCCCGGCTAATTCCAGGTATTCCTGGTTTTTCAAAAAATTCCTGGCTATTTCCTGTATTTCCCGGTTGGGTGGCAAACCTGATTTATTATGTTTACTTATAATAAAAAAAATTGTGCAGTTTGTTGATGCTTGTGAATCTCTCATATCTACGAAAGTGATCATGATGATACCACTAGTAATTACAGAAAATTTTTATAATAAACTGCACACACAAACTGACAGTGCACTATACAACACTCGCAATTACAAATGTCTCGTAATATCCTGTACTAGTAGTAATGAGATTATACTGTATTTTATTATGCATTTCTTTTAATATTTGGGTAAAATATTGTGACCTATACCAACAGGGAGTACGTATTATAAATTGGCACATAAAATTTGTTAGTAATACACATTTTTTTTAATTCTTCAATGTAGCAAAAATGTTTCCAATTCCAGTTAGTGTGAGCCAGTGATAGTGTTTAGGCCAAGTAAGCAACAGATTGATCTTGTGTGCATCTGCATAAACAGATGAGTGCCTGGGTTGTGTTCACTTTCTTGCTCCTCAGAAATACTCAAGGACATTCGTTCATCCTCGGTGGTCGAGCCAGACATCTCCCTTCTCCTCCTTCTGACACTCAATCCTTACTCCTCATCTCATCCTTCCAGAGCAATAAGCGATGTCATGGTCGGCACGCAACGTCACAACCTTCTTGACCACTTTGATGTGTTACTTTCTAGTCATATCCTGAGTGTAATAATGAAAATTCCTATAGTTTTAAACACATAACCAATATTAAATGCACTTCTCGCTCGCAAAAAGTTACACTTTGCACTGTACAAGTATAATTTTTTTGTGTCGATAAGAGATTCAAAACAACCTCCTTCGATATCATAACTTTTTCTAAGAATACATCCGATATTATTTTAAAATTAATTTTAAGTAGTACCATATGTAGAGAGGGTGAAAAATCGTAATAACGATATAGCCGCGAATTAATGCGACAAGTCAATTACCTGCGATTAATCGCGAAAATCCCATTTTCGACAAATTCATTCTTAAAACAGGCCAAACTACAATGAGAAATGAAATTTTCAAGTGAATTTTCACGCAAAATTCATTGCGAGTAACGTAACTTTCTCGCATAGAAATAAACAAACTTCGTCGCGATTTTGCCGTTTGTTTTCTAATAGAATGAATTGCTGCCAACACTTTCTTCGAAATTGCCAACAACTTTACAAACAAAAAGACATAAAACAAACATGGCGGAGTGTCTGCCCATGAAATAATCGAAGTTAAACGCGCATGACTATGCTCTACATGTTTCGATATATCGATAGTAATTTCGTGCCGCAACATGCTACACATACGGCTCAGTAATGGCTATCTTCATCTCTGCTTTGTTTTCATGCTGTTTATCAACACAAAACGCGGATTTTTGGTAAGTGGCCACGTTTTACTGTATTGAAATATTGTTACGCTTACGCCAGTTTGTTAAGATGGGGCGGACCAAGTCCGTTTCTGTACATTCGCGTGCATCGGAATACAAGTCGCATTATTTTTATGTAAGTGATACAAATATTTTAATATGCAAG
>PNEQ01055996.1:0-19869 GCA_003012365.1 Medauroidea extradentata
TAAAATATTAATATTTGTACCAGACATAAAGTTAATTTTCAGACACAAAAACTGCTTAAATAGCACCATTTTGCACCTGAAAATCCAAATTTTTCCGGGGGAGGACCCCCGGACCCCCCGCTTTATTTGTGGGGATGGGTGAATATTTAACAAAGTTGAATAACCCCCCCCCAAACACAAATCCTGGCTACGCCACTGCTAGATATTACTGCACTCCACGAAATGTAACCTTATAAAAGTATTAGTACTCAAAGAACTGTACATAGTCAATTTCCTGATGGATGGATCGCTTTGGAGAACACAATTTTGTTGCCATGAATTTTGAATCATCTCTCTTAGAAAAGTATCACTCCAACGAAATGTTTGCTTACAAATATGGAGTAAAATATTGTTTAAGATTTCATTTCTTTCAGTTTTTTTTTCTGTACAGACTTCCAGACACTTGTTGACTGAGAAATTATTTAAAAGGTAACAAGGAAGTCACAAAAATATTATCCAGTACGAGATTTAATTATAAATACGTTAATATAAAGTGAATGTCAGGAGATTACATAAATTGTGAAAAAACACTTTTTTATTATGTAATAGATTGTTAGTTGACGAAGTTATTATTATTATTATTCAGAAGAAAATATTTTTCCAGACGTTACCATCCTTATGTTATAAATAAAACTGTTTTGAGTACCTCAACCTGGGCTGTTAAGAAGGTGGTCTGCCGAATACATTCCAATGGTAGGACCAGGAACATCTCGCAAGTCCAATAATATTAAGACTAGACTCCACTGCGTTCTTTATTCTTGAATGTCAGCTGTCTGATTGTTGGCTGCTGCCCCATTATGTAGACTATGTATGAATGAGGTTCGATCATGAATTGTGATACAGTTGCAATCATTGAAGTAATACACATGCATTTAGATTCTAGCTTGACCAGAAACAGACTCTTGAAAATTCCAAGTTCCTACCAACGGTCACATAACACTGGAGATGTGGTTTACCGTACAGAAGAGACAGTGTTGATGGTAATTTATTGTACATTAATCCTGTTTCAAGGAGGTGTACGAAATATGATTCTGATGTAAACTTTTCTGCAAATAATTATTCCTTGTGTCTTTATAACTATTCACGTTATACAATATTTTTTTAATTATCTTTTGTAATCAAACATGTAATATCACACGCAGACAGGGCTTATTGCCGAATAACGTCAAAGTTTTGCTCGTCATCTCTGTACAGCAGTACCCCTTACTCTATGTACTATTTACGCGTAAGGTGTTGCAACCGCAATCGGGGGGGGGGGGGAATGATAAAGTAATGCTGAGGGATGAAAAGGATCATGTGTTACCACATACATATCGTTTCCTAGGAAGCCTTCCTAATACATAATGAAAGAGTTAAGCAGCGCTATGTATATAGGTCTAACTATAGACTGCCGTTCTGGTCTCGCCGCAGAATGTAACTAGTATCGTTCACCATCTATGTCCAACAATGTACATTGCCCACGGCACATAAAAGTCCTCGTGTCGAGTAAGCGAAAACTAAAGAAATGCTGAGGAAGTAGGACAGCATGGCGCTCAGTATCTCTGTCCAGCAGTCTGCATTGCCCGTGACACGTAGTCTTCGTGTGGGGTAAACGAATACCAAAGATGTGCTGAGGAGGTAGAGCACCATGCCGCTCAGCATCTCTGTCCAGCAGAGAAAATTACCCGGGGTACCTTTTCTTCGTGTCGGGTAAGCGAAAACCAAGGAAGAGCTGAGGATATAGGGCAGCATGCTGTACAGCTTCTCTGACCAGCAGTGTGGATTGCCCGCGGAACGTAGTCATTATGTCGGGTAAGCGAAAAACAAAGAAGTGCTGACGATGTAAGGCAGCATGCAGCACAGCACATCTGTCCACCATTGCGCATTGCCCGTGACACGTAGTTATCATGTCGGGTAAGCGAAAACTAAGGAAGTGTTGAGGATATAGGGTAGCATGCTGCACAGCATCTCTGTCCGGCATTGGACTTAACATTGCCCGTGGCACGTAGTCGTCATGTCGGGTAAGCGAAAGCCAAAGAAGTGATGAGGATATAGGGAAGCATGCTGTACAGTATCTCTATCCAGCAGTGTACATTGCTTACGGTTCGTAGCCATCATGTCGGGTAAGCGAAAACCAAGGAAGTGCTGAGGATATAGAGTAGCATGCTGCACAGCATCTCTGTCCAGCAGTGTGCATTGCCCGCGGCACGTAGTCCTCGTGTCGAGTAAGCGAAAGCCGTGACACGGCTGTGGGGGATGGAAAGAGGAGGGATGTTACAGCCCCCACAGGGCGCCGGGAGGCCACCTAATCAACTCTCAGATGAATGGATCGTTCCTGGAGGGCGGCGTTCTCTCGCACTGAGCCCCCTCCCCTCTCCAAGCAGGGCCGAAGTTCCCTCGTCCAGATGGCCCCTGAGGCGTCGCTGTGCCTCGCGTGTTTATGGCATCTTTCCCATACGTCCCTGAGGCGACACTGTCACCCGCTGCTGCCGACTACAGTAAAATGTTGAAGTACCCTCTGCTATAACTTTCTTGTTTTAGTCTGCGGTAAAGTTACCGCTTCCGAGAGACTTACTTGCTCTCAGCCAAGAGGATAACACGCAGAAACACGTACATGGCACTCGACAGTACAGAAAGAACTTGAAGGCATAATACCGAGCGAGGGGAGGCATTGGTAACTGGCTGAACTCGCACCATGCTTTCGCGAATACACTCCAAGGTAATGCAGGGCATTCGAGTGGCAAAAAAAAAATGCATAATTTAATGTTTGTACGACATAGTTTTGGTTTTATAGACGTTGCTTATTACTACATGAAAACTTGTTTGCATTCACGTGCATCCCCTACCGGCATATCAAAGTCAAAATTTACAAATTACGGGGAAAATAAATAACGAAAACCGTCTGACTTATTGAAATCAAATAATCCACTATGAAACATTATTATTGACACTATGCTAAAGAATTAAAAAAAAAAAATACTCGCTACGTAATTCCTCTGTACATCTTAAAAATTCTAAAAATGTTGAATGATTTTTTTTTTATTTGCTACCATTCAACAAAATGCAAATTGTTTATCTTGTGAGTATTTTAATATTTTATAATATGCCCAATCTCATATAATTTTATAATTAACTATTTAATTTGGTTAAGTCAGTTGGTTTTCGTTATTTGTATTACGTAAAATTTGATTTTATCATAAGGTACCCGTCTGGGGGCCGTGTGTTTGTGAGAGTGAGGCACGGCGCCAAGGTCGAAGTTGACCGGAACAGCGGTATCGCCTCTACCGCAAGCCACTGAAACGGCGTGCAGTGGTATTGTACATATATCACTCGCCTGACACTCTCAGTTCCTTTGTGAACGTACCCTCGCGCCATGACTCGTTCTAGCAACAAGTCACTGAATCGGCAAGCTGTCTTCCCAGGATTCTTGTATCTGACATTCAGTGGTACCACTGTTATTTTAAGAGTGCGTGGTAGATAAATAAACGCTGAAAATATCAAATCATTTCTACGCTATTTTCGAAGCCAATATGGATAAAATACTCAATGACAATCCTAGATAATGGTATTTGCCAACTTTATGAGTAAATACTTATCCAGAATTACTAATTCGTTACACGTGATCTCTTGCGCCACAGTTAAATGCACGAGATTCCGGCGTCAGAGACTGTACCTCAGAAGCTCGTAACCCAGGAATGTTTAAAACGTGCTCTTCCCGAAGATTTTCATACGTAAAAGAGACCGAATCGAACACCTACAGTAGCGGTCAAACGTTTAAGACCGCCATGTAAAATCATCATTGAATGGCCCATAGAACCTAAAGTTTTACCGCAATATTATTTCTACTTTTTTATTAATATTCTTACGCATGTAAGAAAGGTATCCCACAGTCACAATGATATGTTATGTTTAGTTTAGGAGTAATAAAGTTTTAAAGATTATCTTGAAATACTTAATTACCACATTTCACGATATACAAAGATTTTTATGTCCTATACTGTTCAAGTTACATCGACGTTGAATTTTCAATTCGTTTTAGAAAAGTGTGTTTGTAATTTTTGTTAAAAAAAAAAAAATCCGAAAAAAATTTTTACAGAATGTTTAAAACTTCGTAACTCCTAAACTGAACATAGCCTAGCATTGTAGCTGTGCGGATTATTTTCTTACAAGTGTAATAATATTTTAAAAATTAGAATCAATATTGCGGCAAACATTTTGCTACTATCAGCCGTTTGATTATTTTACATGGTGGTCTTAAACTTTAGACCGGTACTGTATTTTCACCGTTTTCGCCCGCGAGGAAATCTACTTTAAAAATTAGTGGGAGACCTGAAAGTTATTAACATGCATCAAGCTCTTTGAACGTTATTCCTAAGGAGACATTCTTATACACGTTGAGTAGTTTCGAATAAAAATCCATCTGTACACCGCTCAGTGCACTACCCTTGAAATATGTTGCAGGGATTTGCGATAATTACTTTTTTGACGAAACTGCTAACCGTGCATTAGATTTGAGCATTTCCTGAAAAGAACATGTACTTCATACCATGTCGCCATAACTTTTAAAATCCTGCATGTTAAATGAAACTAGATTTTCGAGCTTTTTCAGACTACCATTCATAGGAGAACACCAACCTGAATCGAATCCGAATTTAATATAACTAGGTGCACATGTAGTAGGCATATACTCAGCAGACACTTCAGTCAGTTTTATGTATTTTGTTGAAACTATTTTCTATTTTTTAATGGTGGCCCTTTGCACAATTCTTGGTTATATGAAAATCTGATGATCATTTTCCAAAGTTTTCTTTAGACTCGGTACATATTCAGTACTATTTAAGGAATCGTCAACTCAATGTTGTGGGTGAATCTAAGTTTAGTTATTATAATTACCCCAATTTCTAAGATTTCATGAACGGCCGTAGATAATTAATGGTGAGGCATATGAATATAAATAAATTATTAGTTTTGATTTCTGTTACGTGTGTCAACAACTTCACTTAGTTTTAGTCTATTTAGAAAGTCTGTAATTACATTTTTAAATCTTTCACTACCACAAGCACTATTTATGATTTTGCTAATGTTAACCAGCTCACGCTGTTAGTAACATGCATTACTCTTCTTAAAAAATAAAGGGCTGTAGTTTCCTTGCGATATTTGGCTAAACCGGCGTGTATTGTTTCCCTTGTACCGCTGAAACTGTTGGATTTTAAACAGAGGCCATGTAATTTATTTTTTATTTCATTTTATTTTTTGTAAATATCTTTCGTAAATCACGTTAACGGAAGCTACATTCGTTTAGTAAATTTCAGAGAAGAATATTTCGAATTATAAACTTGCGATGTGCAAAGTTGGATGACTCGGAAACAGTATTTACAATGCAAGTAAAATTTTAAAGCACTCGAACTTCTTCCCTTGTTTCGTAATTAGGTACATTTGAAACACAATAATTTTGACAAGTAAACCAGTTTTACAGCTACAAAGCTGGGGCCTGTAAGTGGCGATTGATAGATTTTAAATATCATCTTATTAAGTTACCAACGGAAGTTTTCAATGACAATTATCAGCATCTACAACTTGCAGACATCAACTGGGACATAATATTCTTAAAATTTCAAGTAGCGTTTCGTTCCGGATCACAGAGTAACTTTTACAAACTTCTGAAAGTCAGACTTGGTTGTTATATCGTCATCCTCAGATCTTGCAGGACTTCTCTTCCTTATTGGAAATAATCCTGGGACACGCTTCAAAAGAAGGTATTCCATAAGCCCGTAAGGCAATTCCACAAGTTGAGGAGGGAAACGGCATGTAATTCCGAATTTTCTGGGCTGATGAAACAGGGAGACGGAAGGAGAAAATCCCTTAATTTCAGCTGACACTTGTGGGTTATCTAGCGTGTCTGGTAGCTAATACCGCAGCGACAAATCACCCTTGTCAATACACCCTCACACCTCGAGTCGCACACGCGTCGGCGCAAAAACTGCACAAGCGCCTAGCTTTAAGGCTGTGATATTTCATTTATTTCAAACAAATGCAAATAACACAAATATTTTTTAACCAAATGCTTTAAAAAAATTTTAGACTGCGTACAGTCACACGATACACAATTTTGGATGAGTTTATTTTTAATAATGTACCGTTTGCTAGCAACAAAAAAAATCTTGCTTCATGTTGGCTTACTTTGACAACAAACTATGTGATATTTGACGGGAAGAAATCTAAAAATCAATTTGGTGTATTGAAACAGAAAAATTCAGATGCAAACGATGATATATAAGTGTTGAAACTTTTTAAATGAATTTTTATGTATGCATTAATTTGCGTTAAACAAATTTTTTTCGAAACCACTGCAAAGCTAAAGAACGAGGTCTTAAACCACAGACTGTTCAAGTTAAAGTAAGCAGTTTTGAAAGTCGTGTTATTATATTCTATGCAGCAATTCGCATATTTAAGTCGCACGTTGTTTCAAACTTAGCAGTATAGGTTGTAGGTTGAGACCGGAAAAATTCGCGCGTTCACTGACCTGTATGTAGGAAAAGGTATATTTCGCGAATTCATTTACATGCCTCATAGAATCCACTAAATTGTGTATACCCCGGCTACGACCATTTGTCCACTAGCTGCTACTTACTGGAATAGCAGACAGTAAACGAATATATTAGGTAAGAGGTTTTTACTGCCCTTTTATATCGAGATCTTTAGGACACGGTATACAACAATTTACATTGTTATATCTCTACCAGATGCATTTTCCTTTTTTTAGATATAAATAGTGACTAAATTATGCTCTTATGTAACTATTTTAGCTCTCATAGTTTTTGCGTCATAGTTCGTAAATGTCAAATTTTGCATTGTTACGATTTCATGTACGGCACTAAAACAGACTAACATACCAAACTGGAAAAAATCACACTGTATAATAATGTTGCGTGCTAGAAGTTGTCATATAAAAAGAACCAAAATAAAATAATTTTGTATTTTAAAAAATTTGTTAAATTTCCCAAATTTTTATTAAAATTTCAGTATTTTAATTTAACTATAAATATATTTTATTTTATTTTGGGTTTTATATGTGTCAACTTCTAGCCTGCAACATTGTCAGATATCTGTCATCCTACCACGTTGATCCGGGTTCGATTCCCGGCGGATTTTAGCATGTGCGAATCGTGTCGCCTGATGTCGCTGATCGGCAGGGTTCCTCGGGGACCATTCCTCCGCTCTGCCCAATTGTAAGATTCCATTTAATGTCAAAGGTTGCAGCCTCGCAGCCTCCAGCCTCCAGCCACCAGATAAAAATGCCAACAACTCTGTAGTTGTCCATGGGTGAAGTCCACGTGCGATTTTAATATTAGGTTTGTATTTTCCCAGATACAGAAGTCTGGAAAAGCTATTTTAGCAGTTTTAAGGAGCCTCTAAAACATGTTTCTTTCGCCTGTATTTCAAAAATACGGAACTATAATTTGGAACCTTAATTCCAAACCATGCTAACTCCAAAATCTAATAATAAGTAAAAAAAGTATAATATCTTCATTGTGTGTATTTAATTCTATCCGAAATATGTTACTAATCACAGTAGAATTATTGTATTTTGATTAGTAACCAATTCAAGATAGATTTAATGCACACGAAAAATATATGAAGTTGTATTGTTATTTCTTACAGTTTGGAGTTAGCATGGTTTTGAATTTAGGTCCCCAATTTGATGTGTATTGTTTTAGTGTGCAAATAAACACCGGAAACAACTTCACCAGTTTCTCGGTCATGAGCCAGGCGAGGTTCTGATGTCCCTCTACTGCCAAATAATAAAGATTAACATATCACGTGTAAGTTTTCTGTACAAAACATATAACAGCTAATACTGACTGCAGAAACACAAATTTTAGCCATTTTGACCCTTTCAGAATTCACGTAAGACACGAGAGTGTAGATTAAGAAATGACTGTAGTTTGTGTAGCGATTCTCAAAAGCTATTTGTAAGCAGACTCCATATTAGCTCGAATATAATGTTATTTTGTAAGGCTGTTTGTTTGCAGTATTACAGAGCATTCTGCAAAATAGTCAGGCGGAACTTTTCAATGTCAGAGTCTCCCATTTGTACAACTTTCGCTGATAATGTTTTGGCCATAAAAGCGAACAGATGTCATCAAAACCCGTCTTATATTTTTCTTGAAAATTGTTTGTAATTTGTAAACCGATTTTTTCAAGGAAAAAAAACAGTTTAAGGTAACTATAAGATTTAATAAATGTTCATTATATAACCAACCTAAAGTTATGTAGTTATGTACTACTTCTAGGATTTAAGGAAAAAACTACTTGACGATATCTACTCCTATTTAGGCTTAAAAATGGTAATACTAGCAGAAACCGTGTACATGGAGGGTCTTAGCTAGGCAAAGAATGTGACTTGTTCCACTGTTGCACGTGATTCTCTGCGGGGGATTCAGATTGCTTGCGAGGTCCCATGAGAGAAGTTATTCCGCTCCCATGTTCGCAGTTTTCTTATCTGGACCAAACTAAACGTCCACGCAGGATCTTGTCTCATGTCACGACACGAGACACTAAGCATCCAGGAATCACATGAATACATGATCCCGCAATCCCAGCATTCATCCCAAAGATAAAACACGAGGAAAACGCTGTCTTTAGCCTGGAGGTCCTATTTATGTAAATACTCTGTTTTTACCATCATGCTTGCCGTTCCCAAATCTCACAGGATGACGTCCGAACTAGTTATATTTTTTTAAGGCATTCAGTCGTACGACCTAGTATATTTTTAGAGATGGAATTTCTGTAAAAGCGATAGCATCAATCTGAGAAAGTTTTACGGCCTTTTAACAACGAGGCCTTAAGGCCATTCTCTCTTGTTTCTACTTTATGTGCTATAATTATTTTTAAGCCCAAACTAAAGTAGATATAAACAATTTGTTAGGCAGTTTCGTTTAAAATTGTTTTCTCGGGGTTAGCTATTTTTTTTTTTTTTCAAGAAAGTAGATGCTATGGTTTTTGCTAATCATGTAATTGATGAAATTGTTGTAAATTTACTATATATTCAAAATCGTATAAGTTCAAGTGTTGAAAAAAAATAGCTGCTACGTTAAAAACCATTTTGAACAAAACTGTCGTACATATTTGTGATATCTGCTCTCATTTCTCTTAAAAATTTTATACTGTATCGCAAAAACAGTACAAGAAATCACGACATTAGAAGCCAACGAGGGTAATGTGAGGGGAAGAGACAACACACCAGCCATGCCTAAACAGAGATTCGACCCCAGGGCCTCTCGGAACGTAGGCCGGCGCCCAACCGAATACGCTACGGAGGCGGCCGCCGGCCGTGTTAGCATCAATGTACACTACATGTCGCACTTATGTTATAAGGGAGAAAATTAGATGGCAACAAAGGAATGTCAGAAGTAAAACATGAAACACGTTATCTGGTTTTATGGTAATTATGGATGCATGTTAGATATTAATTAAAATGTAATTGTCACGTAAGAATACACACTTACTGTTTCGATGGTACATTTTATGCGTAAAATTTAATCATTTTTATAGACAAGGACTGGAAAATTTCGCGAAATCAATGACCTGCAGGATAGAATCGACTCTTCTATGCATACTCTAGCCCCGACTATTTGTCCACTAGCTACTACTCAGTGGAACAGCAAACAATGGACGAATAGACGTGGCTTGAGTATGGATAGTACAATGGATTCTAGCCTACAGGTAATTGAATTCGCGAAATTTTCCAGTCCCTAGATTCTGTATTTTTAAAGGAAACTATTAAGTAAAATGCCTAGTACAATAATTAGGTAATTTAATGTTTATTCTCGAACTGTAAGTATTTTTAAATAAGACACAATAACTACACTCAATAACTGGTTTGTTAAATTTAGTTACGTGCATAATAGGCCTTCTCGCAACATCAGGCAAAGAAAAACATCAGGCTCAAATTTTATAAGACTCTCATTCCCGCTTATATGTAGTACCAGTTCGAATTTTGCTAGTGTCCTTAGCTAACGCTGTTAGTAACACGTTCAGCGCTTCGACAATGGCAAAATAGCCTACTGTAGTTATTTTATGACCGTCCTCTTACAATAGAATATTTGCGTGAACTTTGGTGCAGCGGAAGTCCAAAGCATAGGGAGATCCGAAGTGCTCATTTCAAAACCGGAATACCATCATTCCACAACATAAAGCTTTGATTTAGTAATGAATGAAAGGTGCAGCTTTCATTCTCAAATTAAATAAAAATAAAACAAGAATTAAGTACGTTATGTATTCGGTCACATCATTCTAGCCTGGAAGTGATTTAACATATGCAAGCAATAAGAACCACTCACGATTCGAATGCAAGAATACGCATAATTTAAAACCACTAGAGGATAAACGTATTTGTACCGTGACTACACAATATAAATAAATTTGTACTATTACAAGAAAAATCTTGTGAACATATATCATAACCTTCTTCAGTCTAAACGTGCTACCATTGAACATAATATTCAATGGTGATACCCCGAGTTTGAGGGCCTGTATCTCAGAAACTGTTTGTCTGAGCTTGTTCGGACAAGTGCACCTATCTTGTTCCTTATGTCATTCCGTTTCTTTATTCACTAGGATTAGCTGGTACAGGCGTAAACGTACAGAAATACATGCATTATAACAGAGGCGACCCCATGTTTCCATCGCATGGAATGAGATGGTGTTCACACTTTATTCACTGCATACGTGTCGTCGTGCGTCTGAATTGAATATGAAAAGCCAACTTTCCATTTGCAGTGGTCGTTGAATTATTGTCACTTAACGTGTTTATCAACACAACTTTCATTGTGGTATTACGTCCATACTATTGACAATAGAGGCGTGGTTGCAATAGTAAGTATTCTTGATCTAAGTCTGGCTACCTGTACCCGTGAGCTTTTCCGCGATTTACATTACACCCTATGTGCGTGTGTGTGTTTGTGTGTGTGTGCATTTATATATATATATATATATATATATATATATATATATATATATATATATATATATATATATATCCCAAATTCTTGGGTAAGCGACAGAAATATTTAGATAGTAAAAAATACCGTAAGGGTTTTATTACTCCGAGAGTAAAAAAAAAAGCTTTTTTTTTTTTTTGCGGATAGTGACCTTTAATTAGGCAACTCACTCACAGAGGATAAGACCTAAATGTTTCTGCAGAAACCACAGTCTTCATTTCTGCATCCTTGGATGCGATGTAATAAGCTTCCATCCCTACTATTGTCAACCTGGAATTTCATTTTCTCGGTAGCAACTTCTGATTCGTAACATTCCTGACTGGGAGCACTGAGAGTGATTATTTCTGATATTATCTAGAGGGCAGTAATATAGAGTAGAGTGGGGTAAAAGTGCGCGGCGGGTAAAAGTTCGCAGTGAGTGCAGTTATATTTGGTCTCACGAATATTAGGATGGCAAACCTGAGTTGGTGTTAAAGGCGTCATGGCAGAGCGTCGTTGTATGTGAAAACAGCTGGCTTGCACGAACAGCAACAAAACAATGAGGTAAAGATTAAATTAATGTTATTGATGTAATATTAGTATTTCTCGCAACCAATTTATCAAGAAAGGATTAAGTGTTAGAAAATAATGCACTAGGCTGTTTAATAAAGTAGTTTTTCCCGTGTGTCGTGACATTTTACAAAGATCACATTGCACACCACAGTTAGCAGCACTTACTGGAAATGGATGATACGTACTACGGGGCAAAAGTACGCATACGCAAGGGGTAAAAGTTCGCATTGCGAACTTTTGTCCCGCATACAAACTTTTCGTTTTCAGTCCTCGTAACAAAATTGTGCTAATGTAATAATTTAAATATCATTGAAATCTAACACGAAGACGTTATTTACATATGTATTTATATTCGGTTTTACTTCTTATATAGTAAGTTCTTATTGTTGCGGGAATTATCAGGGGAAAACAAAGCGGAAGCTTTGTACACCAGAGATGTTGGTAATAGCTCAACAGAGACTTGCAGAAGGAGATTCAAAACGTAGAATAGCTGCAGATTTTGGCATTACGGAGGCTGTTCTACGTAAAAGGCTCAAACAAGTAGAATCCCTTAGTATGGAAATTATTATATATTTTACTAAAATAATTTGTATAACCATAAAATTTAGTTTAAAGGTAAAAAAAGATCTTTAAAAAAATTCTTGCATATGTGATGGGCAGTGGCTGTATTTAATCTCATCAACAGCGAGATAATTAGAACCCACTCAGAGAGAAACTGGAAGAGAAATCGGCGATAAGCTTTGTTAAAGAACCGTCCCAGCATTTGCCTGGCATGGAGTGATCTCGGAAAAACCATAAAAAAACTGAATGGCCGAATCGGGAATAGGGCTTGAAAACAAGTCTTCCTGAATGCGAATCAAATGTTTCCATTGCGCTACCTTGCACAATTTATTTACAATTAATTGTTTTTATGTGGTCTTACTTTCGGATCGTATTGTTTTTTTTATGCTTTACCGATTTATTCTAGTCTGTATTATCCCATCGTAAAATCTTTGGAGTTTTTACTTTTTTGAGGTATTTTTCAGAGCTCTGGTGTGGTCAAATTTGGAAGGTTTACGTCAACATTTACACTACGGCAAGAGAATAAACTAGCCGCCCATCGCAGACAGTTAGATATATCCTTTTATGGATTCACGTTCAATGATCTCAGGAGATTGGCTTTTGAGTATGCAGAGGCAAACAGCATCGAACACAGGTTTAACAACAAAGAGTCAAAATTAGCATGGAAAGATTGGGCGTTAGTTTTCGTTAAATAACATAGTTTGTCATTGCGAACACCACAGCAAACAAGCCAGGCAAGAATGATGGGATTCAACAGAGTGCAGCTGGATGTATTTTTAGTAATTTGTCTGAGATTATAGTAAAACACAAATTCACAACTGGTGGAATTTATAACATTGATTAGATGGAAATGTCGACAGTTCCAAATAATGTTCCCAAAATTATTTCCCCTACAGGAAAAAATCGGTGGGGAAAATTAGTTAGTTAGATGACTGTTTTCCGAAGCTGTTTACATGCAAATATTTTCCACAGAAATGTATGTTTCTGTGTAATTAGTGGAATTTTAAAACGAATAAGTTTTATAAGTAGAAGTACAACTAATCTCAACATATTTTTCAATTTAATTTTTATTTTACAATTTTCTGATGTCTTGCGAACTTTTGCCCCACACCATTCGAACTTTTGCCCCACTGGTGGGGCAAAAGTGCGTTTCAACAGTATGTTGGAAAACACATCTATGCATTCTTAATATTAACAATTATGTTATAATACCTAGTCCATTGGACACACAAATGATCATAAATTTTGAGTTACAAATAACTAATTTTTTGCTCTATTAACATGCAAGTTATTAGAGTTCAAATGTTAAGTGCGACCTTTTACCACACTCTAATCTACGCCTACATAGACGAAAATGTTATATGATATAAAGTTATAACTATAAATGTTTCTTAGAGCGTTTCGGTGCGTTTTCCGAAGATGTACGCTCGACAAAATTTTCAAGTTTTAATTGAATTGCAAGAAATATAATAAGGCACTGGATACAGGTAAACACCTAATATTTCACACACACACACACACACACACATATATATATATATATATATATATATATATATATATATATATATATATATATATAATATTGTTGGTAAGTCGTACTGCATACGCATAGGAACAACATGTCAATGTAAACTACGAAGATTAAATTTCAGTTCATTAAATTATAAGCGATGTTTCACTTCTAAGGAAATTATTCAACAGTAACACAAATATATTTACTATAAAATTTTCAACTGTGACCAAAACTCTACAGTTATGCGCTTTTAATTTCACTACATCTGGATACCAAGCTGAATAAATGTTATTTATTTATTGTGTATGACAACAGCATGTAAACTCTCCAAACTTGATTCAGTTCATGGCTAGATTCTCAATGGAACGTAAATCAGTTAATTACTTCTGACTGAGTAATCAGTTAAGCCTGTGTCTCGGAGCCATCGAATTTACGGTAAATCATCATAAACAGCAGATAAAATAGCCAGATAAAATTAATAAAACATAATTTTCACTTTGTTTTTATCACAGTTTGATGATCGTAACACGTGGTTATTAAGTACGAAGATCTCGCAACGTGCAATACTTAAAGTCAGTACAACTCACCGAAGAATTTTCCAAAGAATTTCAAGCCGTTAACTATGATACTGGGAGAAAAGTTTTTCAGAATTTAGATAAATACATTGAGTTTTACGTAGACGTAGAAAGAGATAATTTTCAGCACTGAATATTAGTAGGACTTTCTTGTTTCTCGTTGTTAAGGGTAATGTGTTGATGTGTTTCTCACGTTAATTATTTTAGTCGTTTATATTTGGATAAAAACTTATTTAAACCAGTAGCAAAATAATTTTCTTTGTCAAATTGCAACTAACTATTTGGGTAACAATATTTTACGTCGTATAAATGAATGCAGTTGAACAAACACTTGGGATACTCACAACGTTTGTGGTGATGTGAAATCATAGAAAATCGTTAGTTCTGAAATGTAAGTAGTTAAGGAGACTCTGTAAAGGAATTTTTGCATTATAAGGACACGACCGTTATTTAAAGGGAATACAGAGATACTTAAATATTAAATTAAATGATAATAAACCCTAAAATAAAATAACAATTTCCCCAAACAGCTGCTGTCGAATGTAGTGTTTGATTTAACAGGGCAATTACAAATAATTGCAGTGCTAACATGGACTGGAAAAATATAACAATAATCTCACAACATATTCTTAACTTCAAGAACGTTGACGGTACGTTTGCTCAAATTTCTCGCACATATTGACTATTTCTTGCAAGATGAATATTGCACAAATTCTCACATGTTGGTATTACGCGTTGAAACAATAAATAGCAAAATGCATTAACTTTTAATTATG
The DNA here is from genome assembly GCA_003012365.1 of Medauroidea extradentata. Lineage (NCBI taxonomy): Eukaryota > Metazoa > Arthropoda > Insecta > Phasmatodea > Phasmatidae > Medauroidea > Medauroidea extradentata. The sequence goes on from PNEQ01055996.1 coordinate 15,002, forward strand.
ACTCGTTTGTGTGTAAGAAGACAAATCATCTGGATTTTTAACATTCGTTTCCTTCGTATAAATAAATGTTTACGATTATTTTTGTAGTCGATGGTTTTTTTAATTATTATACTGTTGCTTCATGTACAATACTTTGAGAAGTGTTCTGTTCATACCAACATAATAGTTAATATTTTAATTCGAACTGTCCAAATCGCCTTTCATATTTCTGTTTTTTGTTGTTATACGGATGAAATTTTCATTAATAATATACTGATTTTCAACGATTTTGTTTTTCATAGCTGAAAAAGTTTTACTGCTTCATATTTTTCTGCAAGTGAAGTAAGTTCGTGTAACCTTCTGCTGTCTGTTATGCATGGTTCGAATAATTTTCTCGGTCTTTTGTTCAGTTTGTTTTATGGTTTAAAATTGCACAGACAAAAATGTGAAAGACTTTCGAAAAAATAAGCAAATACAATGAAATATAATATTTGTCCTCAAGTTAACTTTAAAATTTTATTTTGGGCAGAAAAAATGTATTGTGAGAAAATCGTTCAAGTCTGGAAGACAACAGAATTATTTTTATTTATTTATTTATTTTTTTATAATTACGTCCGTTTATTAGCGTGGTCAGAAACCAGCAATATCAAAGCCAGTGTCTTTTTACGAAATACGACATTCAATATCTCGTAAAATACACCATAATTATTTAACTTGCTACTGTTTAGACAAACTGACGTCTTTGGCTGCCACTGTAGTAGCATCTGGCATGCATTTATTACGAGTAGAAAGACCAACATTTATTTTCGTTGAAACGTTTGCTGTGGACATTCGCAATCTGTTCAGCTTCTGGAAAGTGCTGTAGTCCGGGAGTGCTGCACCGTTGTTCAGTCTGCTACAGACAGGATAAAATCATTACCGTCTGACCTTTAAGCTAAGCCCCTTTGTGAACAAATCAATTTACTACAGCGTTCAGAGTGAACTTTACTTACGGTACCATATTAGCTTCGTTTCAAAACCCGCCAGGCTCCCTACGATACTTTCGACTTCTTTCCCAACTCCCTCCTACAAATATTAACATTATTATTTGAGTTTCTGTAGCACGCCACAGATGAGCGCTTTTTTCATGATTAAATTTATACTCATTTAATTTTTTTAAATAAACTTAAAAAACAAATATAACACTTCATGGGGGTTGTTTTTTTCAGATAGAAATATAATTACTTGTTTACTATTATTTTCATATCAGCTATTTTCTGCAAGTATAGAAATAAAAGAGAAGATAAGTAATTTTGAAGAGTAGCATTCACCGTGAACTTGTATTCTTAAATTACTCTGAAAATGTCAGTCCATATTTGAACACTTTACATTTTCAAGATAGATTAAGCCAACAATATTTTTTTAACATATTTTTAACATATTGGTAAAAAAAAGTCATTGGTTATTTTTTTAAATTTAATTATTATAAACATATTAAGAATTGCCATTCCTGAATATTTACAATTTCTTTAGATTTCTTTATTAAACGGAGGTCTATATACTTATGTTCCTCTAATAACTTTTAGGCCTTACATGAAGTAATTTGCACTTATTCCGTGGTATGAATATTTAAGTTTTCGACAATAATTTTTGCCGAAACAATTTTTAGTAAGAATACAATAATTCAGAGTATTACAATAAAAAATGTAATGATAAAAAACAAAGTACAAAATATACTTATAATAGTTACGTAATAGGTACCCCAAATGTGAATCTTTGTGTATCCATGTGGTGCTGTCTACCAAAACTACGGACATACAACAATAAACACGACATAAATCAAATCCTGTAATACTAACTCTGAAAATATATTTTTTCCCCCTTTGCAATTGGTCTAGTAGCGCTCGAAATATCACATAAAAGTATAATTTATGTAATGTTATGTTCCAAAATATCGGGCTTAAAAAAATAAACTTTCCCATGCCCGTATGTGCGGACGATGACCTACCTAAATATACAATTTGATTTGAATCGGCCTTGTGTTTCCTTAGGTACGACAAATTGCCAAAAAAAAAAAATCAATAAGCGCTAAATATACATCAGCAAAGTATAGAAAATTAGACTACCGTACAGTATACTACTAAGTGTTTACCGATTTCGGTGAAGTTTGGTCAAAGGCATCAAAACATTTCAGAGAGGACATATATACATTCATGTGTGTGCTCGTGTGCGTGCGTATGTATACATACATACAACATGCATTCATACACATATATACACACGTACAACATATATACTGACAGACAGACGCACAATCTCATAAGCAGTTTTTTTCCTAGAGGAAAATAAGCTAAGAAAGGACGTGTAAGTACTTTTCGAATGAAATAAGTATCGTGGCAGTTAAAAATACTGGATCGGCATTCAGGATGGCACGGATTCAACTACCCGTTCTACCATTCTGATTTCAAGTTTCATAGGATTTCAAATTTATTTTCTGTGAATTCTGAGCTGCTTGTGATAATGTGAGTGATCGTGGAAAAAAGGGAGGGGGTGTAAATCGTACAGTAGCTACCTTAGTCGAAGAAGGACAATGTAAAGTGGTTCCTGCACTGTGGTGCGGTAATATTTGCCGGGGAAAGATGAGTGCAGAAAAAGAAAGGAGCAGTGTATTTGGTCGGTTGAGGTTATTACGTCTGTTCCTCCCTAGATGGCGGGAGGCTGGTTGCCCAGATGAGGCTGGCAATCTCATCGCATTAGTGAAGAGGCGCTTCCAAGCGGCAAATTACACCAACTCGCCACAGCTCGTATTTTGTTTCCCTTTGTCGCAATTAATCTAGTTTACTTCCTCGTTACACTACCGTCCTTTTTCACCTTTTTTTTCTGTCTGTCAGAGAAGCAGTTATGCTATTTGTATCTGCTCGCTGCTCAAAAGTCTCATTACTATTCCTGACATCCCTCTTCAAAACTCTATTTCTAAAAATTATATACACACATTGTATGCATATATATATATATATATATATATATATATATATATATATATATATATATATACACACACACACGTGTGGGTGTGTGTGTCGAAGAGAACCAGCTACTTAACTGTATTAAAATGTTGCTAATTTGAATGTCTAGCAAACCTAACTTCAAATTTTCTGAAGGTACTTACTAACCTAACATACTCGTACTGGAGTCGAAAAAAATTACTTAAAATCAAAGTCATTGTGTTGCTTCCAGTTAGGTAACTTGTCGAATATTTTCAGCGTGTGTAGGCTAATATCATAAACATTGGAATGTCGTAATAAAACGCGAGACACGTTATCTGATGCCAGCTCCTAGCGATAGGAGCGTTGTTTCTTCTGCAATAACGCATTGTTCTCTTAACAGTTTCAGTTTTGCATTACAGGCAAATATATTTAAGTCTATGTAGGTTGTCAATCGAAATTGAGATTTAATATGTAACAGACGTAAAGTCCTTAAAAAGGTGAATAAATACATGTACATTGTAAGTACCGTAATTTAAGTAAGTATGGTCGCAGAAAGTCGGTTAAAATTGCACTGTAATTAGAATTGTTTGTTTATGTGACTCAATAAGAAAATTTTGTTTAACATCATTTATATGTAATTTAGTTTTGCGTATTGGCGAGATACACAGTATTACCAGAGGATTGTTGAATTGTATCACGGAAAACTGACCCTTAACACATCAGGGAAGGGAAAGTTGGAAAACAGGAGATAAAAGCTAGTCAGCAACCTTGAGCCGACGAGGGGGACACAGCTCGGAGGTTGGAGATTAGATCACCGAGAGGCGTGGCTACGCCCACCCCACTACTGTGCAAGTCAATATTAACTTTGCAATTAGTCATGAGAAACTGATAAAATTTTGTAAATAAGTTCAAATGTATATTAACGTTCATGTGTGTTAATTTGGAGAATATACAATAAATGGATACGGAAGAATGTCCGGGTTTGTTGTGGTCGTCGCCAACGAGAGACGCGATTGGTTGGAAGTTCAAGGGGGAGGGGCGTTCCTAGAAGTGTTCGCCGTGTAGGCGCGAAGAAGAAAGTTAAGGGAGACTCTTGCTGTAACCTCCTACAGCCATGGTAGCCGCCGTCGAGGACGGTTCTGTTTTTTGGATCCTGTGTCGAGAATTCCGCACAATACGTGTTTGTGATGTCCTGGAAGTTTCTAGAGTTTGATAGTGTTTTCTGTTAATATATATTGGTTCTAATTATTGACTCGTTTCGTATTGATTGTAGTTATAGGCCGTGGACGAAAGCTAGATGCCACTTTTCACTTTTAAAAAAAAAATTGCTGTAACCTCCGCGAAGTGTGGACGCGTCGCGCGGAGCCACCGCGGAAATTCGTTGGAAGCCGCGGATAAAACGAACTCTTGCTGCAACCGCCACGAAGGGTGGACGTGTGCGTGTCTCACGAGTCGCACCGCGAACATACGCGGGAGGTCGCGGATAAAACTGAACTCTTGCCGAAGTTTCCAGAAAGTGTGGTAGAGCCGCGTATATTCGCGGGGACTCGCGGACTTAATTCTGTTGTGGCCGCCACGAAGTGTGGTAGAGCCAAGGTCACCGCAATCTGCTATACGAGGTAGTGCGCAGCTTAATTGTGGGGAAGGACAGAAACTCGAGGCTTTGGAACGATAAGCACTGTAGTATATCATCTCTCGTGGGACTGACGAAACAAGGTCGGTTTTAGAGATGGGCGTTATTTAACGTAACCGTTAAAAATAACTGTTATAAATTTGTAACACGTTACTCGAGTAACACGTTTCGCATTTTACACTGTTATTTTTGGAACGTTTAAAGGACGTGAAACTGTTCTAACCCAGCACGCGCATGCGCACAGTTCCTACTTCGGCAACACTTTCTCCGTCTTCAAGTCATGTCTCTCT
>PNEQ01055997.1:0-19869 GCA_003012365.1 Medauroidea extradentata
AAAAAAAAAAAAAAAAAAAAAAAAAAAAAAAAAAAAAAAAAAAAAAAAAAAAAAAAAAAAAAAAAAAAAAAAAAAAAAAAAAAAAAAAAAAAAAAAAAAAAAAAAAAAAAAAAAAAAAAAAAAAAAAAAAAAAAAAAAAAAAAAAAAAAAAAAAAAAAAAAAAAAAAAAAGGGTATTGTGTAGTATGTGCTCGAACAATGTTATAATTGTTGTTGCAGACGAGCAGTTTGGCTGTACTACATTTAGAAAACTCGTTTAATGTATGCAAATAAACTTCACTACTGCGAGACAATTTTGTTGTGCCCAGCATAACTCGGAAGCCCTGGGACTTTGATTTTATGATAAAAATATGTGAAACAAGAGAAACATTGTAGCAGTACTGAAGAAGTTAGTTTGTGTATTAAATTAGAAAGTGGTAAACTATTTCTGTGATATTTTGCAAAATAGTAATACAAATTTACTTTTTTGTGTGTTTACATTTAAGTAAACTGACAAGTAATAAAATAATAAACATCACACCAAAACAAAACATTAATGTATGCTAAGTACACAAAATCACACATAACAAGTTCATACACGAATGTAGCCACACATACACACACAATTTCAAAGGAAAATAGTTGCAAATTAAAAATTATATCGTAATAAATTGTTTTGCCATCACTGAATGGGGTAAAAAAATATTTTGTAAAGAATGACTATGTAAAGAAAGAAGCCCTACCCATCGACTATGACAGCGTGTAGGTAAAAATGAATAAATAAGAGGAGCTAAGTATTTTTGAGACCTGTATGTGACAAGTCAGCCGTATGTTTGGAGGAGTGCGAGGGAGACAGCAAGCTGGACTATAAGCCCTACAATGGTCCTTAGTCTGGGGTGGGGGTGGAAGAGACGCATACATACCTTGTAAGGTACTCGATCATTTATGTCTCTGGTTATTGGCAAAGTCTCACTAAATATTTGGTCTAGTACTGTAATTAGTTTGAGGTAGTCTCATTGGTAGTAGCCAAGGCAAGTGAGTTTTCAGGGGAATCTGCTGGGTTTTTAACACAGATCAAATGCTGGCTACTTCAGCAGAAAGTGTCTTTAACTAGATTTCCACCCACAGTACGAGGATGTTGCCCGGTTAGGGGAATCACAGGCATGGCTCACACACAATGTGAGCAGACCTATTTTAAGTGGGATACCATAGTGTAACTTTAAGTAATTGTTTAATATTTTTCCTGAATCACAGTGTAACAGGAATATAATTTCCGCATTAACATATTGATGGCGAACTGAGCTCAAAACTTCATACAGCAATTCTAATATGTAGACTACATGCATAAAGCCATTTTCATATTGACTGAGATAACTCCAATTGGATGGTACTTGCAAACTGTTCTTAACAAAAGAAAACAATGTTTAAACATTTTAAGGTGACTTACGTAAGATACAACCCTATAAATTTAATGTCAATCAAAAGTTCATTTAATTTGCAGCATTTTATCTAAGTAACTCTTTGTCATAACTCAGCTATGGAATTTGCTGTTTCATATCTGGTGACCCCACCCTCGACTTCCTATGCGCCGATTGTGCACATCAAATTTATTAATTTGTCTCATCACATATTTTGATAGGAGGAATTTCGCTGCTCATATTTAGTTGGTCAAATGTGAAGCTGTAGTGTAAGTTTCATTTTTCATTATTATTATTATTATATTTTTAACGTGGTTTGAGACCACTAGAAGCTGCTCGGCTGGGTGCCAGCGCCCTCTAGGCGCAGAGGGTCCCTGGGAACACTTCTGTACAGGCAGCACGAAAGTGAGGATGCAGAAGTGGTAATTGAAGATATTGGTGGGAAAAGGACTTTGTTTCCCATACAGAAAAGTGGCATCATCAATCTTTCCTTTCTGTTATTTATTTTCCGAACTCTGGCATCTGGACTGCAACTTTCGGGGCGTCGCTTAATCTTCTTTTCTGTATCATGCTGTAGAGTAACAGCTCGCTGCCACCGGAGAGTTGGCAACCACAAATGTGGGGTCCGAAGAGGAAGAATTTGAGTACTTCAGGGAGGCACATGGTGACGTCTCCAGACACTGATGGCTGTCGCTAAGCGACCGCCCATAGCAATACAACAGCATGCCGCCACAGCGATCGGCAGATCTTCATGCCTGGGAAACAGCATGGGTAACTACCAGACCATCCAGAACTTCAAGCTAGTCCCCAGTACCCTGCTAGCCAAAAAAAAGTGTGACCAAACAGGATTTAGGTCGTAACTGAGTAGCCAGATCTTCCCCAAGGTCCGAGCGTGTTGAATTAGTGTTTGTTTAATTATTATTACTATTTTAATTGGTTTTTTTTTTCTTATTTTCATTCCTTCTTTCATGTTTTGTATTGTATAAACGGGTTCAGTCAGCATGCCCATGTGGCTGTGTGGTACGAAATTGATTTCTGTGTTTAGAGCAATGCTATACACACGTGTGTTTGTATCATGAGTGCCAATATTAACGGTAGCGTGATGTCATGTTTGCTGGGCGAGCACATGTCCGCATGGGTAGAGGGGTCTCTTCTCTTCTATTTTTTTCTCTCTTCTTTTCTTGTATACTTTGTGTATTAGAGTACATGTTTGTTGTCATCAGGGAGCGACACTTATGATTAGAGCCAATGGTTTTTGGTGACAAGAATTATGCAACATTTTGTTTCAGTGCCTTGCGTGCACATCTGCAGCTCTGTTTCATGGTCAGTGATTGGTTGTTTATACTCTCAACATATGTGGTATCTACCCGCTAATCGCATGCGACTGGTGTCGCAGTGACGTTATTCTCGTTGGCACAGTCAAATGAGTGACGTCTCTACAGGAATGCACGCTGCCAATAACTACATACCAGGGCTGCAGATGTGAACGTGAGGCATTGAAACAAAATGTTGCATTATTCTTTTCACCAAAAATCACTGCCTCTACTTATGATGCAGGTGAGACTAATGTTGATCTGGGGGAGTTATCACAAATAAAGCCAGGCGCTATAGATTTGAACACATTGTGGCGCATGCTACAAATGTTTAGGAAAATGGAAGAGAATGGGGAACGACTTGGACACTCGAAAAATATATAGAGGAAAGACTTGAGAACTCGGTAAGGGAGACCAGGGAAATGGTTGGAGAAATGGTGGAAAAAAGCAGTTGACGCAGTGGTAAGCACGGCGCCGAACAATGCCTTAGAGGGGGGTAAGAGGGGAAATCCGCCTAGATAATGACAATAAGTTATGGGTAGCTATAAAAGAAATGATAGTACTGAAAGGGGAAAAATAAAGTACTGCTAAGGAAAGTGGGGATGCTGGGCATCGATCTGGAAAATGGGTTAGTCATGTGCCAGAGCGTAGTGACCCAACAAGAGGGGCAACTGGAAATCTAAAGGGGAGAGTAAATAAGATGGAAACACAAAATTAAGAAAAAATGGAATTGGGTTTCCAGTTAACCGAATCAAAAATCAGCGAAAATAAAAGGGAAATTCAGAAACTGAAATAATTGAGCTGTGTTGATGAACTGTTTGGTAGAAAAGAAGCACAGGCTGTCAGGCTTGAACGTAACTATCGGGATGGCGACATTCCAACGTTTTAGAGGGTAGAGAGGGGAACACTTTTGCAAACACGTGGAAAGACTTTTAAAAAATTTAATGAACGATTGTTACGAACTGGAAAAATTAATTGTGACAAAAAAATCCATCAGTGGCAAGAGTGAGAGTTGGCTATTCCTGAATGGAAGAGTGACAGATAGCTACACGAGGTTCAAAGCTGAGTTCTTAGAGGAATATTAGAGTATAAGGATTTAGGGGGGTGGGTGATAGGGCTGAGCTGTACCGAGGAACATGCCGAGTAGGTGAATTTGAGGCATATACGAGTCGCGTCGCTGAGTGGTTGCATTATTAAGAACAGCTGCTGAGTGAAACCGACAGGTGAGCATAATAATATAAAGAGGCCCATTTGTAAACCTACTTGTATGTGTGCACAAGAGTGATGGCTCTATCAGAATATGTATCGGCACCCATGGTATTAATGAGCGTATAATTCCCGATCGACAGACTCCTGCCAAGCCAGACGATCTTTTCGCTGCCTTCTAGGGGACCATATACATTTCAATTACAGATTTTTGTAGAGGTTTCTGGCAGACCCTGCTACACCCCGACGATCGAAAATTTACGGCCTTCCTGTACTGAGTGAGGAGTTGCCAATTTTGCGTGTTGCCTTTCGGACTTTTAAATAGTGTCAGGGGAATTCTGCCGAGCCGTCGATGTCTCCTCAAGCTCGGAGGTGGGGTCTCTGTTGTCCAGTCGTACGTAGAAGATCAATTGATAGTCAAAGAGATGTTTGAGGAAAGTATGAATTACTGATGTCGGATGTTTGAACGGCTGAGGGTGGTAGAACTGAAATTGAAGTTGGACAAGTCTTCGTTTCTAAGGCAAGAAGTAAAATTTCTCGGTTTCATCTTCGACACGCGTGGCATCAGACCGAAACCTGGGGAATGTGGTATTAATCCAGGAATTTCGCACACCTCTTAACATCAGGGAGCATAGAAGCTTTCTCGGACTTGGCAATTTTACAGGCATTTCGCAGAGAGGTTCTCGCACGAAATAGCTCCTCTGTTAGTATTACTGAGGAAGGATGCAGCACGGGATTGGTCTGCAGAGTGTCAAATCAGCTTTGAGGCAGCCAAACACTTGCTCACAAATGAATGTGTCATTCTTCACTCCGATTTTCGCAGCACATTTTTTCTTTGCGTTGACATGTCAGCTTATGGATTGGGGGTCAAACTGTTCCAGTTGAGTCCCAATGTAGAAGAGAGGCTCGTTGCATTCATGAGCCGGTCCCTTTCGAGCACAGTAAAGGCTTACACAGTAATGGAACGTAAGTACTTGGCACTTGTGTGGGGGCTTAGAAGTATCCTGATAGGCCACAAAGTCATCATATAGTCCGATCATCATAGCCTGTTGTTTCTGAAATCATGTAGGTTGATGGGCAGGCAATAGATTGACTAGATAGTGTCTGGCGAACCAGGAGTACAATTTTGAATTCGTTTCGTTTCAGGCACAGATAACAAGAATACAGACTTATTGAGTGGACTGATTTTTGAGGAAGGTAAAGTCTGGTCAGAAGAGAATACTATAACAGGGCCGATTATGGCAAAAATCACTGTGGAACTAGACAAAGAATTGATAGCGAAGGGAAGATGAGGTGTGGGTGAGATCATTGACAATCTTACCGAAGGGGTAGCTGTTGCTGACCCACAGATAGGATAGAGTTTTGATTTTCATTGCATTAGTGAAAGAGTGTTTTTTCGAAGGACTGGGTTGGGAGGAGTCGGCTGGTGGATTTGTGATCCGAAAGACTAGGTTCGACCCCTTATTGTACATGTGCATATATCGACAGGCCACTTCGGCAATAAGAAGACTTACAGGTTACTTCAACTCAGTTATTATTGGAGTAGTATGTCTCGTACTGTCAGGCAGGAGGTTAGCTGCTGCGAATTGTGTCAGTGGTACAATCACCCAAACTGTAGTTGGGAGGAACCGTGACAGGCGATAATTCTGGATGGTCCACGTGATTTGCTGTCGGTTGACTTGTTTGGACAGTTACCGAAGTCCTGGGGCGGTGTTCAGTATGTATTTTTTGTGGTAATGGATGTCTTCACGAAATTCATCATAAGTAGCCCTCTTAAAAGAGCTACCGCTGCGGCCTGTGTCAGCTGTTTGGTAGACAAGCATTTCCCCGCTCGTGGTACACAGTAGCACATAATTTCAGATCACAGCATGCAGTTTACAGCTTTTGGGGTGTCACTTAATCTTTGTACTTTATCATGCTGAGTATTTGTAGAGTAACAACTCGCTGACACCGGAGAGAGGCATATGTACAAGTTGTCACAAAGTTAAGGAAAACATCGTCTTACTAACAAATTGTAGAAGTAAGAATTGTATGAAAGAACAAAAGTCTATAAAAAGAAACCTAGTAGTGGCACAGATGTCTTTCGATTTAATTTGTGACTGTCACCACATGTTTCTCGAACACACTAGTTTATCGCCCTGAGAAAATAGTGTGTGCACTGCATGCAATCGCCGAGGCCAACTTCTCTGCATACTAGTACCATCAAAACACATTCTGAGTTCACCCAGCTAAAGCTTCTAGCATGGTGACAAAAAATAGTGTAACTGTGTGACTAGTAAGTCTACTTCCAGTCTTCTCAAAGTTTTTAGAAAGGGCTATGCTTAACAGGTTGAACAAATACTTGGAAAGAAATAATGTCCTAAATAAAGAACAATGTGGCCTTCAGAAAAATAAGTCCACAATGACTGCAGTATATCAGCTAACTAAGAATATTATAGAAGCCCTTGATAAAGGAAATATTACATGTAGCATTTTCTGTGATTTGTCAAATGCCTATGACCTTGTTAATCATAACATTTTATTAAATAAATTAAAACATTATGGCATTACAGATTCAGGCTTCAATTGGTTCAAATCTTACCTTGAAGAAAGACAACAAAGAGTAAAAATAGGGAATGGTAATGAAACAATATCTGAGTGGGCTAAGATAACAGCGGGGGTTCCACAAGGAAGCATTTTGGGTCCTCTATTGTTTCTTATTTATGTAAATGATCTACCCAAGGAAATTAAAAGAGCGAAAACAACTCAATTTGCAGATGATACAAGTATCATTGTAAAAGAATATAATCTAACAAACGTAAGAAGAAAATACAATAGAAACATTGAATGTATTTAATAATTGGTTTAGGGCAAATAAACTAATGTTAAATATTACAAAAACAAAAAGTATACAGTTTAGCAAACAAAGATTTGAAGCGCTAGAAATACTGTTAACAGATAATACAATGGAAAAGGTGACAGCAACTAAATTTTTAGGATTATATATCGATAAACGTTTAACATGGACTGAACATATTAATAATCTGGAAAAAAAAAAAAACTTTCTTCAATATGTTTTTATTAAGATCTTTAAGGGAAATAGTAAACAATAGGACATTAAAATTAGCATGCTCTGTACATTTTCATTCTATAATGAGGTATGGCATTGAATTCTGGGGGAATGCATCGGAAAGTAAAAAAAAAAAAACTTTATATTACAGAAGAAAGTGATTCGAATTCTGGCAGGGGTAAACAAAATTGCTTCTTGTAGAGAATTGTTAAAAATGCATAATGTACGTCCTTTTTATAACGAATACGTAATATGTGAACTTAATTTTGCTAAAAAAAAATGAAAATGATTATCTGAAGAATGAATCTGTGCATAGCCATGGCACAAGAAATGCATTCAGATTAAGGATAAACCAACACTCAAGTACAATGTTTAAAAATGGTCTGTATCACTCTGGTCTATGTTTCTATAATAAATTACCAAAAAGGTTAATTTTAGAAAATGACTGTAAAAAATTTAATAAACTGTTGTGTGAATTGTTTGATACACAGTGTTTTTATAACTTAACAGAAATTGATGAATTTCTGTATATGATATAATAAACATAACTGATGTCTATGCTGATAAAATTCTGAACTAATGAAAGCTTTCTATGGAAGTCATTATTGTCACATGTAGACTAAATAAGGTTAAGCCTATTGTACTACATAAATGACCTGCCTGACTGCCTAAACAATAGTTCTATACCTACCTTACTTGCAGATGACATCAGTAGCATAATATCAGGCAAATCAGAGGAAGAACTTAATCAAGTAGCCAACACTACATTTACAGAATTAGATTAATGGTTTATAGGAAACAAATTAAACCTTAAAACCGAAAAACCCATTTATTACGGTTTACAACAAAAAATAGTAATCAGCCAACAATAAGTGTTCACAGTGGCACTGCAGAAATCAATAAAGCCATGGACACAAAATGTTTGGGTTTATATGTTCATTGCCAGATAAATTGGAAAACACATAGTGAACATATCATTCCAAAACTGAGCTCTTCATGTTTCGCTCTGCGTAATGTAGCAGGTATAGTAAACAAAGATTCGGTGTTAACTGTAAACTTTGCATATTTCCATTCTGTTATGACTTATGGCATCATGTTTTGGGGTAACTCCTCTGACAGAAATAATGTTTTCTGTACGCAGACGAGAGCTGTAAGAGAAATACATGGGAGAAAACAGACTGAATACTGTAGATCCCTTCTGAAAAGTTACAAAATAATGACAGATTGTGAACATATTTTCTCATTGCTGACATTTATTTCCAAAAATCAGAAGTTGTTGCACGCAAATGAACATTTTCATCAATATATATAACACTAGAACTAAAAACCTTTTACACATGCCTCTTGTCAACTTAACCTTTAATGCGCGACGCTCGTGCTTCTCATCGTGCGCATCACACCATGATTACTTAACTACAGCGGCGGCAGTACCGCCGACGCATAAGGGAACACACCCGCCCACGTGTGCGCAAGAGGCAGTGGCACCTGGACGCCACCCCCTTGACATCGAGTGTAGAAAGTGTGTGCGCCACAATAACAGAACAACCGTTTATTGGTAGCAAAGTGCCCTGTTGACGGAAACCACAGTAAATCTACCTTTTGTCAACATGTGTCGTTTCTAGCACTCCCGTGCTAATTCCGTCAGTGTGGGTCACACCACCAGTAGGTAGTAGTGTTTCGAGGCCAAGGTAACCTTGTTGTGTCTGAAAAATTCCCAAGTAATACTTTTTCGTTCTTAACCTCAAACAACAGTAGAAACACCCCTGCGCCTCGTGGACATGTTGGACTCGCCCATGTAGCCAACTTTGCAGCCCAAATCTTTCGTGTTAAATTTTCAAGTGCCTTTCCCTTAATTTAATGGTAATAGAAATCAGTAGTGTTTTATGTGTCTAGTTAATTCTGTAAATATTTTTAACGTTGCCAGTTTTCTTTTGTGCCACCTAATTTAACATTCTAATGAATTCTTAAATAACTGAAAATCATATAAACTCTCCCACAAACTAAATTTGGGACGCTATTAAGCAAGTGCATAATTTTTCAGTGTTTTGGGGCCTTCGCCCCTATGTTTGTAAGTGTATGTGAGGTCGCCGGCGCGGGAAGGAATCGTCAGTTTGTGCTAAGCGGCGAATCGAGGCGAACATACGCGTGAATCACTCCGGGCCCTACAAAACTCTGCATGATTCATAGTGTATCAATAGTTTAAATTTTCAACCGCAGAACTATAATTCTCTTTTGTCTGGCCCGGAGGTGCCCCTCGACCCCTGCAACTCAACCGCCCAGTGGCCTTAAGTAAATAATTTGTCACCCACGTGGTGTTTTTAACTGCAGTGTAGCCCACCGGTCGGGCTTAGGGCTGGATCCACTTAGCGCATCACAGTGTTTGGAGTTTGTACGGAGGATGATGCTTAACAATAAATACGGATATCATTGGGTACGTATTTCATTGACTTGTCGCTTAATGGCCTTCAGGGCACGGTACCCTTCAACCTGACTACCCAGTGTGTTGCGTGGGATGTGTCTATTGGTGCTTTGTCTGTGCTACGGGCGTGGGGAACACCAAAAGATTCCCCTGCGTAAGTATTCACGATGACGAGCGGGGAGTGTTATTTATACGCCACAGCCGTCGGCCGCTTGACCCTGTAAAATAGAGTCTGTCTCTCATTCTGAGTGCCTGTTCTCTCACAGCGGGCTGGCCCTACCGGGCATTACTTTGCCGGTGCTATCCGGCGGAATCTAACTCATAACCACCACCCCCGCCCGCGTCACCTTACAGCAAAAAGGTATTTCATACACAGCTTGCAAGTTGTTTAACAAACTCCCCAGGCACCTGCAAGATGCATGTTTATCAAACACAAAAATATTGGAAAAACTCCTTAATGATACCTTAATCCCTAATGCTTTTTACTCAGTCGATGAGTATTTGAGAGGATCTGTGGCTATATAGACACTTATTTAAGATATTTATTCTAAGTTAAGATTCTGATTCTTCTCTTGCTCATTATTTTTCTTTTGCATGTGGAGACTATGAAGAATGCTATTGTGAGCTCGCATATGATCACGAGCCCTTACCGACAAGAATAATGTTGAATTTCGCTCTACTACTGTCTGCTTTTTATATCTTATGTCGTTTATTCATTTGATTGCATATCGTAAATATGACTTGTCCAATAGCTTTGTGCAAAAATGTACACAAAAAGTTCCAAGGATGCAATAAACTAAAGTAAACTCATTTCCTCATCACTCATCACCAGTATACAACAAGTGACTCTTAAGCACAAAGAACTCATGTCTTAGAATCTGGCAAAAGTCATGTCGGTGTTTACATGGTCTCCATACACGTGATGAAAATTTATGGTGTTTATACGAAGCAACATCAGCAAGTTAGCATTGTCGCGAAGCAGTTGTTTAAGAATGTGCGAGTAAGCCTGAAAAAAGTACACACAGTCTACACCTACATATCGTACCAGGCTTAAGTACTCTTAAATACAAGTCTGTTTTTTGCAAGCCATATCGTCAAGTACAAAAAAAATGGTTTAGCTTCGCACATTAAACCACCTTCAGAAGAAATGTCATTCATTTGTAATTAGGCTCCTGGAATGATTTCGAATATAGATAAATATTTTCGAATCAAAGTCCATTCTGTTCTTCGAGTAAACTAACCAGTACAATCATTTTGGGTAACTTTGTACCATTTTCGGGTAACATTGTACCAGGCAATATATTTTATATAATAGCATTATGGTAGTAAATCACTCAGCGGCATCATTTCAGGTTTTTCTAGGGGAGGGGGCAAGATTTTGTTTTCTGGCGTCAGTGACCTTGTTGCACCTTTTTTATTAATTAAGCATGTATAAATTAGATGCTTTAATAATAAAACTTCAGTTTTATGTGCTTAAGTTAGCATTATTTAAATTTAAAAATACAAACAATATATTAATACACATGAAATTCCAAATCCAGGGGGGGGGGGCATTTGCCCCCCCCCCCCCTGTAGACCCGAATGACACCCCTGCAATCACTATGCAAACTTCAAGATTAACAAATTCATTCGTCTAGAACACAGCTGTATTTTTAAATTGAATCGGTCATTACTAACAAGCCCTTTCTCCAAAGACATGGTTTTGAGAGAAACACAAAAAACTAGACATGGACCAAGCCGCGCACCCTACGGAACAGCCCTCGTGTGTATCGCGCACCAAGGGAATAAGCCTGGCAGTCAGTACTGCCGCATAAGGGAACGCGCCTGGCGGCATGTTCGCAAGAGGCCATGGGGCCAGACGCCGCCTCCGCCGACGAACACAACACTCATATGTAGCTACGCCCTCCCAAACCACCGTCAATTGGTAGGAATGTGCCCCGATAACCCAAAATCCAGTAAAACACCATGTGAAACTCTAACCAACAATATGAGTGTTCTGCATAAGTTAGGGCAATGGGGTTACTTGCGTGAAGTGAGGAAGGAACATAAAGGGCCAGGGGCAACCTTGTTTTACAAATTCAGTCACACGACAAGATTTGTCCGGCTAAACCTAAAAACACGCAGAAACACCCATGTGCCCAATGTAGAGATGGACTCGTCCAACCAGCCAAACTTTGCCATGGAGTTTCATTAAAATTTATAATTATTAATTTGTTTCTTTTAATACTTGTGTTGTTTCCTAGATTTTTCCATAAATTGTAGTACTGTAAGCTAATTCTCTGTTCCTAAAGTAAAGTAATTTCCAAAACATAAAAAATTGGTTGACCTACATCACTCGGCATATAAATATGAACATTCCCGAACAACAATTGGGACTTTAATCAACAAGTCTAATTTAATAATATTTTTTCAGTGCTTTTGTTTGTGTACTTCGAGTGTTTTAATGTGTTAAGAAGTTTCGGCGCGCTCAGCGGCGTGATCGCCCTGAGCCCGCCAAGGCTTCGGCAGTTGACGACTGGCGGCATGTAGAGGCGGTTCGACTCCAGTCGCCCGGGCACCATCATCTCATTTTGTCTGATCAGTTAACATACAATAGTTGAATTTAGTCTTGGAACCTTTCTATAATTAACTTCAGTGCCCGTGTAAACCCCTCACCACTTTCGACTCGTTTCGCGCCCAGGGACTTACAATACCATATATTTTTCATTTCCGCCACATGTGATTTTCAATAGCATTGCCTATCGGACTGGTTAGGTCCGAGACCGCTTAAGTCATCGCCAGTGCTTGTGTCTGTATGCTGGTAGACGATGTAAGTGTCAATAATAATGCCTTGCCTTTATTTTTTGTTGATTATTGACTTCGCCGCTTCTCGATGCTTCAGAGTACACTACAACCCGACAACAACGTATATCCTTGGATGTACAGGAGCCCGAAATTCCTGTCGAGTGTTTTATGTGTGTGTGTATGAGCGTAGGGAGAGCCATAATACTCCCCGAGTATAAGTATACAACGACGGTGGAAGAGGAGCATTACAAAGCCGGGCTGGCGGCCACATGGCCCTGGGAAAACACCACTCACAACATCTGAGTGCCGGTTCTCCTCTAACCAGCTGGCGCCCAGTCGGGAACATTCGTGTATCACTTCAGTATCTCTTCCACCCTCGTTCCTGTCAAACTGTTTAGCGACGACTCATTTTGATAACCCATATTCTTGATTTATGTGCAATATAATAGGCGCTTTTACACAGTTTAAACATCATATAATTTAAGGTATGCAATCGATATTTTAGAAATGGTTTAAAATTTATGAAATAAGGGCTGTTTAAAAATGAATATGAAGAAAGTCATTTTTAAATTTTACTTTTCCACTATGACTTGAAAACTACAGCAAATCATGAAAAATAACACACATCAGTAATTAATGATAGCCTAGAAACATTTCCATCCAAAGAATACCATCAGTAACCTTTGTCGGATCAAAATCATTACACACATGATCTTCTAAAGTACTGTATTATGAAACAGGCCAGTGCAGAATGTCTGCAAAAATAATAACTTCACTGTTGTGGCTATAACTGAAAAAGAATGTTTAATCTGACGTCGGACAGGTCAGCCGTTTTCGTGCCGTCAGCAACAGGTATGTAAGGAACATGCCCTAGTGTGTCACCACCCCCTATAGCCTGCGATCCACACAGTGCAACCTCCCATATACACTCTCTCAGGTGCTTCCCGCACGGCCTTGCCAAGGGGGGCCACCCTGACAACACGTACATTTCTCCGAGTGATTTTATGCAACAATTACAGACTGTCCTAGCAGACTTTAGTTTAGGCCAACGTAACTTGATGCAGTTTTTTTCTTAATCACTAGATGCACGTAGGACAAAGGACTCCTTAATAATTGGGAACATCAACCTTGCACATATTTTTGCAAATTCAATGTCAGGTGTTTTGTATCAATGTAAGTGTTTTGTGTTTTTATTTCAGCAGGACTCAAACTATAAATTATGCCATACGCATAATCACACCTCTTTATAACCTTGTATAAACATTGTCACCCTTTCATCTCCACGTAGGGAATTTCGTTTTGTCCCCTCCCCCGACTTCCGGCCAACTGTAGTGCTGGGCGGAAGCCGGACGGCCAGTCAGTCTTCAAGTAGCGGGAGTACAGTACGGTCATGCGCGCGTGTCAGTGCCGCGGTCTCGGGGGACATCACCATCTCTCATCAATCAGTAAGTTGCAATAGCGTAAGTTAACATTCCAGAACCGTTTTCTTTGCTCGTGCCCGCGAGACACCGTCCGCGTGGAAGACCTCGCCCGCCATGCTTTAATTTCGCTCACTTAAATTCACCACATGCTCCAGCACGTTTTTGCACTGCGTAAGCTAATGGGCGGCTATAAGTCCATGCCCGCTCTTGTGGAGGGTAATCTCATTTCGCCTTACAGTAATTGTTTTAGCAAAACGTGCTCTCATTTATTACCGAACTGGTGAGTGTGATTCGTAGTGAATTCCTCGTACCCTGCTTCACAGGGGAATTTACGGCCGGCGACCACAATCCGCCACCATCACTTTGTACTGTATAAATATGTGGACATTTCATGGATTATTTCTACTCAACTGCATCCCTGCCATGAGATGCGCACGGGATTCTGTATGAATGCAGGTATTTATTTTATTTACCATGTGGGACTTAAAGTACCCACGTGGAGGACACTGTCTGTAATCACCTTCTCCATTCACGACAAGCCATCACGGGACGGGGCACGCCATGATCTCACCCCTATTTCACCCACTCAAGAGTCTCGTGCTAACCCGAACACCCTGGTTAGCTGGCACCCACAAAGTACATTTACAGCACCATCCCGTAAATTTACCGTCTCTCCACCACCCGTGATCCCGGGCACGTAAAATCATCTATCATTACTTAACTATAGCAAAAAAAACATTACATACAAAATAATGCCATCAACATCCTCAGTAAGATCAAAACAATTTCTCACACTATCATTTACAATATAATGGACAGGCCGGTTCAGAATGTCTGTGTAGAATCCCGTGTACTCTTCTCCTACATTATTCACTACTTTTTTATACCTTTTACCTTATTGTTGTTTAGTGGAACTTTTCCATATGGATATGTCACATTCTGAGACACCTTGATAGAACTCATACCAGGCAAACCTAAATCAAAACTGTTGCATATTAGTCCATTTATGAATTCAGATGTAACAACAATGTGCTTATACTCAGCTTGGTATAAATTCTGCATAGCTAGCAGGTGCAAGTGAAACCAGCAACTTACGAGTGATTCAAGAGAGATACCACCTTTTTTTTTTATAGAATTTGGACCTCCACTGATTTAAATCTAGCACCTCATAAGGGTCGATAATGTGAATGGTGAATAGCTGCTGGTTTGTGGCATATTAACAATGCATTCAACATATTCTACTAGAGTGTATATTCTGTCTCCCTTACGAGTCATACGTTTCATTATGCCAAATTCTCTGTCGCAAGGCAATAGGAGTGACCACGAACTGGCATTATGTGGACATTTTTTTTTTTTTAATCTTTCATTATCTGTCAGTGAGGTTAGAAAATGGATCATGGAATAGTTTCTATTCTGTCATGCACATGCATCAGAATATAAAAGCAACAGTTTAATACCTGCTGGTACATTCTCCTTTATGTAGTGATCAGGAAAAGAACAAACCTCGTTTGCACCTTTCTTATCTTGGCCTTCGTGGTACATGTACAACACTGCTTTGTTAGTTTTAATGTCATGAATACAAAACAGTTCAAAAACAGTTGACATAAATAAAATATGTCTTGTACTGGTATGTGGGGCAATGGAAGATTTTGCATGTAATCAAAGCAAAGTCCCAGCATGTAATCTCGTTCATGGCACAACTTCTCTGTTTCTTTCATTGCAAAATGAAATTTTGAAGTACGGCATTTATGCAATTCTAACTCTGCCTTTGCAACTTTTTTTGGCAACAATTTTTAATGTGGGGCTCTTAATTTTAACTATGAGTTCCTCACAAACACTGCAAGTTTCTATCTGTGAACTACCAAATGAGAAGTTGAAGTTTTCATTGAAATATTACAGGTAGACTAGTATTTGTATTTAGGGGGTGTTAGACATACCAGCTTACAGGGTGCTGTACCATGTACCAGGACACTTTCGTCCTGGTATGTGAAAGTACCAGGATTTCATAATTTTGCATTCAGTTGTAATAAAATCCGTCATTAAACAGTATTTATTTTTAGAAGAATCCTTCTAAACAAAAAAAGGTATTTCGGCACGACACTTCTTCTCTGTACTGAACATGAATCTGCACATACAGTTATTGCAGGTAATTGCATCATCCGAGTTTTACCACGAGTGCGAACTGTTGACTGTTGGTCTTTGGCAGCACTTACTTCTTGCATTCTCTTTAGTTAACATCTGTGGTAGATGCGAACCTCTGATTTTTGTTAACTAAGTTCTTTAAACATTTTCAATATATTTTTTCTGTTAAAATACTTTTTAAGACATGTTTTAGTGCTTCATATTTTTCATGCCCTTTGCGAATTTTTAATACCATGTACCTTTTCGTTTAAAGTACCAGCTTTTTTGTGGTGTCGGTACCAGGACTTTGGAGTTACCCTCTAACACTCCTGATAGAAAACAACTGGTAGTGATCTCAGCAGTTTCGGAACTGCTGCTGACGTTACTGAGATTACTAAATCAGTGAAATCAGCAGTAACGGGATGCGGCCAAATTGTATTCAATAAATTTAACAGAAAATTGAAGCAAAATTTGATCGTGTGAAAGGGCCTTAAGTGCCGTCAGCAATATTGAAACTGTAGCTGACATTACTGAAAACACTGGCCTGTGAAATCAGTGAATAACGGAAGGCGGCCTCGGTAAAACGACAGTGATCCAGTCACGTGACGTTCTACATTTTCGCGTGGTGAAAACGGTTTTGGAATACACTAGGCGTATTTTAGCGTTTGAATTGCTCACAAGATGTTAGCAAGCATTTGGCGAAACTGTTTGCATTTACAAGAAATCGCTAAAATGCAATATTCAGTGAATATAAATGGCTATCACCATGGAGCTAGGGCTGTGCGACATCCAAAATTTGATATCGACATTCGACATGAACCAGATGTCGATAAAAGTTGGACATGTCGACTTCGACACCATGTCGACTTCGACACCATGTCGATTTCAACATCATGTCGATTTCGACATCGTGGCGATTTCGACACGATTTTGATTATTTCCCCGCGTGTCGAACAAGTAAATATTGCCATACATTTTATTATATCTACAGCCTTACCATGATATTTCGTAAATTGATATTAGTATTTCGGGTAGCGAACAAATCATTGAAGCTGGAATGTATGTGTTAAAAATGTTGCTCAGGAAAGCATTATATTCATATTCAGTTTACCTAGCCTATAAACAGCATGTTGATGTGCGACACTGCGAGGTGCGACTATTTGCTTTGCTGACGTTAGAATAGTATTAGTACATGCGACAGGATGTTCAGCTTTAATCGTCGTGTTGCACCTATTGTGTTGTGATAGTAGCCACGAGACAATAACACATAATCTGGGAACTGTAAAGAGGGGAGTGGATTAATAATTTGGCTTTAATATTTGAATAATTTTGTTTTCATTAAATGCTAACGATCCTATGTTTACATTCTTACCTTCATATTGGCGGCTGGTGATAGTATTTTTAGTAACTATGCCACCCCAATGTACTTAATACATTAAAAAAAAGCAATAAACCATACATTGTAAAATAAATTAGTGTGCTGCATCACAGTCTTCATGCAAGTACTGGTAATTTTAAACTAGTCATACCCATGTGTTTTTTACAGTGTGTCGTGGTAAACGTACAGTTAATACAAGTTAAATAACAAAACCACAGTATATGTATTTTTACACGCTGTTGTGTAAAATAACCCGTACTGTAAGGGTAAAAGAAAATTAGAACTATTTTGATTTCGCGGTTGTGGCAAGAATGTTACCGGTGAATAAGTTTTATTTTCTAAATATCAGTTTAACAATTAGTTTCGAGCGCATAAATTAGTTTAGCCAATGAATTTTTATATTTCGACAATGTGTAAATTTTCAACATTCGTTTTAAACGACTGAAAATGTTTCTAGTCTTAGAGGATTCCAACCCATGACCTTCAGACTATCAGCTCAGCGTTATAACCACAAGAACACAAGTATTCGATACACATTTAATCTCGTAACTTCAGCGGTAGAATTTAATCTATAGAATACATGAACAACTTATGTAATAGGATATTTTAGACTAATTGGAAATATTTTGACATACTGTACACCAATTACCAAGTTTTATTCCACTCTACGCGTATATCTGCTGAATTATATTCTACAAGTAAGCATAATATAGTATGTCATTGTATGCGACGATCTAGTTTTCAAAACCAAGTCATACAGACAACCAAATGAAAAACAAGTTTATGCACATAAAATATTTGGAATAGGTTTCTATGAAATAAATGATACACAAACTTCATTAATGAAGTAGCAGTTGTGACTACTTGAAAATATTATTCAAGAATTCAGTTAGGACTACAACTAAATCACAAACCATTTTAAGTTTGAAGTTTAATCTGCATATTAATATTTGCATAGACAATTCACAATTGAAGAGATTATAACGAATTTATAATTGTGTTCGAGATTCTTAAACAAAGAAACAAAATTTGCATTAGATATAATAGGAAATAATTGCACTGCATATAAAATGATGCAGATGGATTGTTAAAAAAAATTATTGCATTCATAGCATAGTACAATTTTGACATTTAAGGCCGATTTATATAAACACGAGGGCTGACAATGCACTTTTGTGTACAAATGCATATGTTTATGTGAAAGGGTTCATCCATACACCATGGTTTACTAAAACCTAAAATACAAGAATTAGTGTAATCGTTTAATTTCACTCGGTATACATTTTTAAAAACTTTATGGACCAAACATGAAACTTCACTATTAATTTATACGTAAAAAAAAGGAAAAAACTATTTTTGTTTAAGTTATTAGTAAAAATTCATGACAGTCATTGTAAAATTGTACATTGAAGTACGTATTTTTGCAATGATAACGATGTGTTGATACAATGACAGTACAGTAATAAAACCAAAAATTACTAGTAATGTTACTTAATTTCTTTATATGTATATTTGAAAGTGCAATTTAACATAAAATTTCTGGTAAATATGTATGTACGTCTGTGTAGTTTAATCTCGAATTTATAGTAATATTTGGATTTCTAAATTCGGTATTTGTCAACGTGACTACATGTACAAATTTGTAAAATTATCAAACATTTGTACGTGTAAATTTTCACTTTTTACAGCGTAGCATGTAACGCTTAGTTGTTATAAATAAGTTTACTTGTTAAAGTAAGCATTTAATTCCAAACTACTAAAAGCCGTTGCGTTTATCTATCGAAAAAGCATACATCTCAGAAACGTTTGAATGGTAGTTTCGTTAAACCACATTTAATCCAAACATAATAATACCCTAAAATAACAAAACACACTTATAAGGGATTTTTCGAAATTCGATAAGTAAAGTGTGGTGAAAGGGGTGGAATCCTTTTTTAGCGAATCTCAGACATCTCAATCTGAAGAGCTACCGTTACTTTATTTACTTCAAAATATTGTCCAAAAAAATGTTTATTGGCAGATTGTTCGTTTTTTTTTTTAATTCGGAAATTAAGGGGTGCAAAACCATTAAATGTGTTTTAATCAATCTTGGATTCCTCTTAAACCAGTTGAGATATCAAGGTGATTTTCACTTCAAAATTATGCGTGTATAAATACCACAAAACAATTTTCAGGCGTTTAAGAAATTCAAACTCAAAAGCTGTTTAAAAAATTAAAATATGTTTGCCATTAATCTTCCGTATCTAGTGAGCCTGGTCAGACATCGAGGTGGATTTCGCTTTAAAATAAAGCTTACTTAAATATCTAAATATTAATTCAAGATATTTCGAAATTCGAATTTAAAAACTGTTTAAAAATAACACTTGTTTCCCTTAAATATTCGGATTCTCCTTAAGCAGTTTTGTTTTGAAATTAAACTTATGTAAATATCTAAAAATCAAAATCAGAATTTTTTGGGTGCGAAAGAAGGAAAATGTTACTGAGCTCTCAAAGAGTCAAGTCAATATGACCTAGGGTGAAATAATTCAACCACCACCTCGGAGTATTAACATCGTATATTGTTAATTTCTTAAAGATTGTAAATTGGGTAGTTCACTAAACTCTTGTCGTAATTTGTAGTTTTTAATTCGTGGTAAATGCTTCTTTTGCATAATTTTCAAGGCTAATTATTGTTCCATTGGTGATTTTAATGACTGCATAATCGTTGTTATCCCGTGTATTTTATATGCATTTTGATTGAGAGTAAACAAATATTTCAAATTAACTATTTCATTTTTAACTA
>PNEQ01055999.1:0-20436 GCA_003012365.1 Medauroidea extradentata
TCTGGCGGGGGGGGGATTGCCGCATTGTGACCAGACTACCTTCTTCCTCATCCTCTCCTCCTCTCATTCACTCCGCTTCTCCCTGGCCACTGAAATACTCCAGACTCGTGGCACATACGCACGTGTCTTACCGTAACTGTATCTAGCTCACAGTGTGGGAGGAAAGCACAAAATCACGTGATCGTCATATCACACAGCATCATGCTGTCGCACGATGTGCCATTCCTGCCTTCCATTCTTTTCCTCTCTCTTTGCGCGCATTACACACACACACACACATATTCGAACTCGAGCGCCGTGCACAAGCAGACAGCACGGTAGCCTCGAGGTCAGCGCGACACGGGCAGGCGCGGTAACGGAAACAAAGCCAGGGCTGTACAACGCCACACGGCGCAGCTTTATTCTTAGATTTCGTACACTTTACTGACTTCTCTATCAAAATAACTTCGAATTACTAGGACTTGATCCCTGTTTGGGCCAGAAAAAAGCTTCGAATTACAAATTAACCGAATTTCGAACTAACCAAACTTCGTAGCATGTAAAATCCTATCCTCACGTTTGGGACCGAGCAATGTCTTCGATTTATATAGCATTTCGAATTAACCGAGTTCGAATTAACGAGGTTTTACTGTATACCACACAGCAATGCCGAGTGTAAGACTGTTCAGCCAGGTGAAGAAAAATAGGACACAGTTTCGATCATCAATGTCTGATCAAACACTTGTAAAAGTTGTTAAAGTTAAGTCCTCACAGCATGGATTGTGTCATGAGCAGAATTTTCCAGAAGACTTTTTGAAAAAAGCCAAGTCTGCCACCTTCAATTTGTTAAAACTCTCAGGCACCATTGTTAGAATGACCATGAGGCCTACATTATAAATGACACATAAAATCGAAAGTTGCATATTGTAAAATAAACATAAAAACATTAATCTGGGGTCAGGGCCTGGGTCACGCTACAATCCCCCAAGTTAAATTTGTTTAGCAATCTAAAAAATTTAACTTCCCAACTAGTTCGGCAGCAAAAATGAGGCTTGTCAACATATGACTACTTGAAATATACACAAATTACATACAATCGTTTGAACAAAATTACTCAATCCAAAGTAAGTTAAATTACATTATAGGACTACAACTTTGTAAGCACTATTAAACAAATTTTGACTCTCATTGACACTCTTGGTTAATCAACACTTTCTTTACACATATTAACAGTCCAGTGTTAAATTATTAAACAGCCTACCTTGTGTAATGTTCAAATCAGTCTCCAAAGTTATCAACAATATTCTTTTCAAATTATTGTCCAGGGTGACAGATTATCTCTTGTGTTTCAAGATCAACATTTCTGAACATTAAAACAGACATTACCAATAACATCCAACATTTACAAAGCAAACACTAAAACATTACAACAATTATAGAATTACTTCCCAAATAACCAAAAATCATGGACGGTAGACTTCTCCCATTTACAATTTGTGGCAAGAACAAACATTGTATTACACAAGATCTACAATTATTTTACAAACACAAACATTTCCAAATTACAAAACATTAACACAATAAACAATGTGACTTGAATAAACAGCAAAATACACTTTCAAATATCTGAATTAAAAGATACTGTACTGGTTTTTAATTTCTCAAATTTAAAATAGCAAAACCTGTGCCATTTCTCACATTCTCGAATTCCTCTTTACAAACGCCTTTAACTTACTGAAATAAATACGTACTAGTAAAACTTGTGGCAACTCTCATGTTTTTGTATAGGCCTATTCCATTTACAAATACCTTTAACTTACTCAAACATGAAACAGCAAACTTGTGCCAATACCTACACATTCCATTCTTGTACATACCATTAAAAAAATAATAAATTGTTAATATTTAAATTAATATTTCCAAATAGTATTTATGTAGGAAATAAAATACATTTATAAATTTTTACAGTAGGCCTACCAGTTACTTAAAAGTTGCAAATTATTTTTAAATTTGAATTTCTCTTTCAGGCATACTGTGTTACCATTTGAATTTTATTACATAGGCCTAAATTGTGTATGATAATTATTTGCTGCACAACTTAATACATGTTTACTAAAGTAGATCACATTATTTTTAATTTTTTTTTGCAGTGTGTTGTGACATATAACACATATTAAATTAAGACCATTGATACATAACAAACACATCTTACATTACAAATTCAAACAAATAAATACTGAAATTTCCTTGGCAAATTTTAAGGGCCCAAACAAACAGGAAATTAAACAAACATGGCCCTGTGTGGTGATTTTCCTGAACCAGGACATGACTGATGTGGAAACTCAGCTCTTTTAGGCCTACAGACATTACACAACACAACTATACTCTTTTTCATGTTTGACCGGTCATATTCTTGTGGAATCAACAGACACCTCTCTTCAAGAAAATCCCTTGACTCATGAATACTTGAAAAAGTCATTTTACTTAGGCAAACTTGCCACCCCCCACAACAAACACTCTCTTGCCTACATGTCACTTTTTCACTTAAACAAAACTATGCCAAAGTTCTTTGTACCTTAGGATCATTGAAACACACATCTCCGTCATCCAATGCTAAAATAATTAATCTTCACTGTTTATCAACATTCTCCTTCAGTCTCACCTCTATGTCCCTAGTTCCAATCAACTCTCTGCCCTCTTCGTCAAATTTACCATTATCATTATCTCTCCCATTAAAATTTACAATTGAATTATCAACTACTTCTTTCAGTTCAAAATCACAAGTATCACCACAATATTTAGTCACCTCTAGCTCAACAATCTCCTCTTTATCATTAGAATCATTATGTACTTTCAACTCCTCAATTTCAGCCTTCAACAACACAATATCACTGTATATATCAGCCTTAATTTCATTCATCTGTTTAGTAATTACTTCAACCAACTTATCATTTTGTTCATTAAACATGCCCTGTAATGCTTTAATAAAATTTAACTGTCCACAATTATTAATTTTTAAAGCCAACCTCTGGATATGCATACCAAAATCAATCTATTCTTCCATGTTTTTTTTATTACTTTACAATTATTACTCTTAAATATCACAATTTACTCTATTCTTTGAAACACATTTTTAAAAAACAAATAAATATATACCTTCATATCATAATGCGGTAAATTATGCAGTAAAGGACTAGACTCAATTGCCAAACACATTTTTCAACAATAAGTAACTTAACAAACAACATACTTTAAACGGAAATTTGCAAACAAATATCTAAATTTAGAACTTCTCATGTGTTTACAAATCACTTACTTTGATATATCTCCAATATTATTTTTTTTACACTGTCATCAAAAAACGAATAACTCTGAATTTTTCAAGGCAAAACGAAGAAATAACACCACCGAACTCTATAATTGAAGAAACATTGCACTGCCGAAAGAAGAGAAACGTTGACTTTCACACCTCAAACATTGTTGCACTGACTAAAGAAACTTTAAAATTGACGATTTACCTTTTAGAAGAGGCTCTTTCAGGGTAGGCCTAGGCGGAAATATTACCTCATAACATCACCTGCCGCCTCAGTGCCCTTGGCCCAGTGCCTAAGCCCTTCCGACCAGACACAAGCTGGGGCCGCTTATTATCCTCTTGCTTGCGCTGCCGTTGTTCAGTACTCCAATCCTGAAGCCCACACGTTGGGTGCCAAAATGTGACGAGTCGCTCTGCTGCTGCCCCACGATGGGCGTACAAAATGTGACGCAGCCGAATCACCTACTTCTTGTCCCACGATGGGCGACCAAAATGTGACAAGTCACATTTTGGGCAGACAAAAAAGTAGCGAGTTGCACTGTTGCACGTCCACGACTAGCTCAGCGACATCAACACAAAGGGTGTGGGTTCTCCCAACATAGCACGAGTCAAGGAATAAATCTACAGAACTTTCACAAAAGTTTGGGGTTTATTACATGAAATTACGTTCCAAATTTATACATTGCTTAAACTCCGACTGCAGGGAGACACCCTTTTGAGCAAACAAAAGAAAAAATTAAATTTTACAAACTATATGCTGGTGATCACTGAATCTATCAGTTTCTCTTAAACAGAAACAAAAAAAACCTCAACTTCACAAATCACTTCAACAAAAAATAAAATATGAAAGTCAATATTAAAGTCGCAGAACCACCCGCTCACTGCATTCCCGCGCGACCGTCTCTACCGCCATCTTGAACAAGACCTCAGCGGCCAACAACAAACAACTGTCTCGGGCTACATCTCGCCAACGACTCCCAGTCCTTTGCTTGTCAGTGGTGCCGCCCCGCGGCCATTACAGGAAACAACTAAAAATATTACGTTTTTACATAACTAAAAGAACATTTTGAATTTATGATATCTCCACATAATTACAAACATTAACATTTTAGTTTCCAAATCAATTATATACAAATATATTTATTATTAACCTTGTTGCTAGGGGAAACAAACATTAAATTTAAAGTTGACGTGGCCAATCAGCAACACTCTGTGATCTTATTGGTTGTAACCAGATATGGTGGCAAATTCTTAACGTAATAAAAATTATATGAATTAAAATAAAATGTTGAAACTAAAAATAAAAATTTAAAAACTTCAATAATTTTTTTAAAAAATGCAAATAATTTTTATTCGTCAATTTTAAGAGCATGTCATTGTAGCCTGTTTTTGTTTTTATCCTCTGTGATTTTTTTTGAGTTTGGTATATCAGTTGGTTTTAGTGTAGTCGTTAAAACGGGAACATGCAAAATATAACTTTAACAAACCATTACGCGAAAACTATGAGGGATAAAAAAATTTCATAAAAGTAAAATTTAGTCACATTTTGTGTCTTAAATAAGAAAAAAAATATCTGGTACAAATAAAAAATAAAAAAATTGTGATGAAAGTTGCGGTAGACTGCGCCCTTAAGGCGTTATCGCTCTGTCTTACACTGGAGTACTGGACCATAAAGTTTCTGACAATTTACAACGATTTCATTACATTTCATCATAAAAATATGTCAATACTAATATGAAAAGCAAAAATTAACTTGCGATATATTAAATGAAACTGAAAATATCACAATATTATGTTCATATTGAAATACAATAAGAATAAAGACATTACATATGTAACCAAATACAAACTAGATCAACTGAGGTCAGTGAGAAATCGGCTTAACCATGAACGAACTGATGTTTAGATTTAGGTGCAGATGTTCAACCAAAATCTTCTTTATTCCTAAAGTCACTTATCGCCAACAACTTATTCAAGATAACGCACTCATAATTGTGGTTTATTTCCCTTCAGTTTTTAATTTTTCACAAAATTATATTTAACATCAAAGTTTTATTTACAATACCAAAAATGTTAAGAATTGCACGAACCTTTCTGCTCAACTCATAAAAATAGTATAATCAATTTAGGGTAATTTTGCATGCCGTGCCTGATGTTTTAGGCAAAATAAACTAACGTATATTCTTTTCTAATTAGTTAAGTATCAAACTATTTTATCTTATGACTGATAAAATCAGAACTCAGGTGTGTTTTCACCACCTCCCCTCTTCTTTCCCAATGAATCAATATCGTTCCGAAGCCTCTGATGGAACTTAAAAACCAACATCATACTTTTTCTCCTTGCTGTACCGAAACATAGAAGTAAACACTGATAGT
This sequence comes from Medauroidea extradentata, assembly GCA_003012365.1. Classification (NCBI taxonomy): domain Eukaryota; kingdom Metazoa; phylum Arthropoda; class Insecta; order Phasmatodea; family Phasmatidae; genus Medauroidea; species Medauroidea extradentata. The sequence continues at coordinate 5,669 of PNEQ01055999.1, forward strand.
GTGTACACAACACAGGCGTTTTGTACGGAATTTTTTTATGAAATCTCAATCGACGTTTATGAAGAGAATTAAGTAAGGTATTGACTAAAAGATTAAATTTAGTGTGTACCGGGCTTAAATCAATACAACTCTAAGGGCCGTATCTATAAGCGGCTTTTGAATGACAACCAACAGCTCACCAATGCTTTCTCCCGGAACAAAAAAGTTCCTCGCTTACTATATTTTGCCCTGTATGTTCTTCCCCTCGGAAGCGAACAGGCCACTGTTGAGCTTTTTTTTCCCCTCAATTAGCCAATGGACGTATAGAAATTTAACATACATCAGCAAGGAGTGAAACGAGCAAAGAAATTCCGGAAGACAGGAACACACCCCTCCTCCCACCCTGCACGCTAAAAGGATGGTAATAAAGTGTTGTAGTAGTCCTACTCGCCACTGTGCGTGCCACTGACTTGTGTTACCGCCGCCCCTGCCATCTCGTGACAGTTGTAACATAACCTTGCTCTCCCCACTTTTACTCTCTGTAATATCTCCAAATAAAAAATTTAACTTGGGCAGATATAGCTTACCAATTATTTTACTAGTGTATGAGCCCTGGGTTGTACGACTTGGTAAAATAAAATTAATTGAAACAATTATGATAAACTGAGAGAAAACAAGTGGTGTGAAAAGAAACAAATTTATTACATATAACATTAAAATAATATTAGTAGGGCTCATAAAGAAACATAAATTGGATCATCAATAAGATTCCGTTGCGCATTATTGTAAAAAAAAGAACAATCAGTGACGTTGCAATTATGAGAGACTATAACTTAAGAGATGGAAACAAATTTGAGTATTAATTAAATATTTGCTTTCCTAGACTCTTACTAGATTGTGGAATTTATTAGAATAAAATTGAAAATTAAATGTTGGATGTTAGTTCAGTGTGATGAGTCAGAGAAAAATATAAATTTAATTTTTTCCTCCACGATATTAGCTAGAATGGTAGGGTAACGTTTCTTTCAAACTTCTTTGCTTTGTGGCGATATAATTTAAAGTAATTCTTATGTTCGTTTTTTAAGAAATACTGCAAAAATTGTGAGCATTCAGCTTGAGACATCTTATCCAGAGTATTCGTGGGGTAAAAAAATTTTTGCATTACTTTAAAAAAATTTCCTCAAAATTTAAATTTAAGCAGAGTTGTCCACATTTCCTGAAACTATTTCATGGTTTGGAATTTTTTTCTTGTCGTTGCGGGAGGGCTGGGAGTGCTTACCGTTGAAGTCTCCACTGTGAAAAAAGAAATTTTGAAAACTCTCCTGAGATTCGAAATTATAAAAGGATATTGGTATCAATGGAAACGTGGTACCCCACGTTGTAAAATTCGTCTCCCAGTTGGCCAGTAAGAGGTAATGCCAGGCTAGGATTCGCCCAACATATTTCCTGGAAGACAGAAACGAGAAGGCCTGGATATCTTGTACTCTTCAGTTGTAGAAAAAATTTCCCCGCTGCTTTCCAACAGGAACAAATGCATTGCCAAGTCTCGTAGACTCTTCAAAAGGAATTATAAGGCAAAAAAAAATCGTCTCGAGGCATAGTCTTACTCGAGAAAGTCTTCATAGCCAGACCTCTGCGTAGATTTTTTTTTCATTTTTTCTTCCCTTCGACGTTCTGTATTAAAAAAATTTTCTTTCTTGTTGATTTCAAAGTGAAGGCAAAAATTCTGCTTCGAAAAACGCAGTGAAAAATGGAAGTTATTCTTTCTACTAGCAAAAATCAATTAATGTGTGGTCTGCAAATGACCTGATTTTTAAATTAAATTAGGTTTTTCCTAGTAAGAGCCTTTACAAAATTTTATGATTATTAAAAACATTTCCTGAAAATATACCATACATTTAACAAACATAAAAATTTAAATTAACACTAGTCACAGATAAATATTACTACCATAGCACAATTACGTATTTAAATATTTACATTACCTGAATGTCAAACACATAATAAAATTCTAAGCAATATCTGTGCACAGACATTATGTGTATGTTACACCGTTAGGCCAACTACTCGATGGACTGATCGAAATCGCGAAAGGTTTCGACTATTGGGAAGCGACTTTACCCTATATATATATATATATATATATATATATATATATATATATATATATATATATATATATATATATATATATATATAGACACACACACACACACATATACAATGCTGTTAGCCTGATTGGGGTTTCTTCATTTGACCGCCTACCACTCTGAACAGTTTTTTTCTCTTTTGAATGTCTTTCGAGAATTCCTCTTATGAGAGCAAGCTGAAATTGTGCTATTGGTACATTTTTGCCTGTCACTGTTTTGTACAGAATGTGCGAACTCAAAACTGCAACATCTAGTAGGAGGTAGAAGAAGACCTTCTCGTACCATTTTACTGATTTTCGCACTGTCTCAATGCAGGTGACGATCATGTCTGAACTATCAACAGCGCCCATGTTCTCGTTATAGTCCACTATGCACTTTGGCTTCCAAACTTTTTCTCCTTTTTTGTGCTGAATCTCCATCATATCAGCACTATGGCATGTTGTCAGCATATGAACCTCTCGTCTATCACACCACTTCAGCGCTAATATTTTCTGACCTGAAAGCAATTTCTCCTTTCTTCAACTTTTCTTCTAATTTTGGCATCTGTTTCCTGATTTTTCTTACTGTGCCACATACATTCGTACCATTGTCATGGAGCCATAAATAAAGTGTAGGATTTGAGTACCAGTTGTCCAGAAAAACAGTGTGTCCTTTTTGCAGATATGGTTTGAGTAAAGTTGCAATAACATTGCCAGATTTTCCTATATTCACTCCTGACTCTTGTGTGTCAGGTACAGCACCAGTGTAGATAATAGAATCTAGCACAGAACCTGTTCCACAGTCGCACTGCACAAAGATTTTGATACCAAAACGACTTCTTTTTGAGGGAATGTATTGCTTGAACAATAATCTTCCCTTCAATAGCAGGAGACTCGTCAATACATAAGTTTGTAAATGGATTCATTGCAGATCTGAAGGGCTCCCTGAGTGTCAACAAGTGTGCGAATTTTGCTTAGCCTATCATCATTTGCAGGAACATTGTTGACTGAAAAATGCAGCATTCTCTACAATAGAAGAAAACAGTCCCGAGACATTATTTCTGAGAAAGCAGATGTTTTTAGAAAAGCATCTCTTGACCAATATTAATTTATGCTGAGTTTTTTTCTTCTTGGCATAAGCATGCAGACAGCTAAAAATACAGTACTGTACGTACATTTCCTCCCAGTCAGTTGTCATCCATTTATTGAGGTGGGAATGCTCAGATGGAGAGGTACTTTCAGCAATGAAATCATAGTACAGATTCATTTCTGTAGCAATATGTTCCATAAGTGATCTTGGGAAAAAAAAAAAAAAAAAAAAAAAATTACCAACTGTTTCCTCCTCATTCAGACTGATTCGATTACCGGAATTTGTGTTGTCAAAATCATGTATATGAGGTTTGAAGTCTCCCTGTCGCCATATTATTTCCTCAGGTTTTCTTTTTTTGGACAATGGTTCATGTTCCTGATCTTTGTCACTTGTTTCACTTTTAGACTGTGAATTAGGGAATCTTTGTTTCACTGGCAATTTTTTCGTCAATTTGGAAGGCCCTGGTTGTGTTTTATTGGATTCGCAACCATCATCCCTACTAGAAATACTGCTCAAATCATCGCCGTTACTTTCTGCAAGCACTGCAAGCAACTCTTCATTTGTGTAATTTTTTCGTGCCATGGGTGATGGACATACGTTTTCAAAACAATAAACACGTTACTAATATAATGTAAATAATTCAAAACAATTACTAAAAATATGAACCTGTCTGAAGTACAAAAAACGTAATCAACAGCTCATAAAACACTGCGCAAAACAAGTTCGTTTGTAGTACACTTGTAATCAATTCAAAACTCTGCTTGTTTCGGTAAACAGTCTACCAAAACGATGCTTACGCGATATGACGCGAAAAAATGTTTCCGAACACGAGAAACTAATGCAGTTCATGTTATCTATGTTCGAAGAATAAAAAAAACTGTGCTGGCTTGAAAGAAAAATGAAAACCAGCTGGTCGAAAACACGGGACAATTGACCATTCCTCTCCTGAAGCTTGCACGCGATGTGACACGTACACACTCTGTTGGGAAAAGAAACAGTTATCTTCTCAAACCTCGAATAAACTCTACAATGGTCGATAGGCACGCTCTTAGGTACATAAATTGCAGCTAGATGGTACTGGGTTATAGACGTGCTAATACGTCTGCAGCAGCGAAAGCGAAAGTAGCGAGCGCCGAAGACGAATATAGTCATCCTTCGCACAGTCAATGCTGTTTAGGTAGGATGGATGTATTCGTCGTTAGCACAAGCAGCAAGTAATTTACGAACAAATATATTCGTCAACAGCTGTGAAAGGGTTACATTAATAGGAGATTTTTACTTGTGTGTTGATGAGAAGTCTTATGTAGTTACACATTGCGATGACGCATCTCTTATTTTTAAGAAAGAAGTAGAAATTGGATTTAAAAAAGAATGAATAACATACTACAATTGTTACTGAAATATGTACGTATAGAAATGTAGCCACAGGTGCGTGTATCTGTGTACTGGAGACCAGACAAAAAGTGGTCAATATTTGTACTCCTTCGTATAAGTTCGGTGTGGCTATTCGGCTAGCCTCGTGTAATAAGGAAGTTACCCTGTTGTTTCCAACCCTTGCTACAACTTGGGTCAGTTATAGACCATTGCTCCGCTGAGCCATTCATCGCCAGCAATAGCAGTAGGGGCCTAGAAGCAGAGGACACGACTTCTTCCATGGCCAAGTACCTTCACGAGACAAGAGGCACCATTGTCTCTGCAGCCAAATATACCACTCCATGTTGTGTAAATAAATTATATTCTATTCTTAAATTTTATATTTTTGTAACAACTTTGCTGTCCTGGACGCAGCCAAGTTCATTTGGGATGGAGGGCTTAGATAAATAAATATATATATTATTTAAATAAATAAATTAAAGTTCTTAATTTAATTACAACACACTACATTAAATATACAACACTCAGGAATCACCATTTTCAAATTAAACACTTACAGATCTTGTATACAGTTGATCTTCCTAAAAGCCTAATTTTTTACTCTAAATTATAATTAATAATGTCTCCGTCATATCAGTCCTCCGACCGCATAAGTTCTTATCTAGAAATGTCTCAATTCACAGCTACAGTTCTACCTGTTCGTCCACTCTCACCTGTACTCACACCACTCGAAAAGTATCACCGTCGTCAACACCTCCGTAGCCTCTACTTGATCTGGTCCCGTCTCGTCCCTTGCTGCCAAGTCTGTTGCAAAGATGCAAACATTCACCAACTGAACATAGCAATCACTTTCGTCTATGCACATAGTGGGCCGGTATTTATAGTTGCCCGCGACAATGCCCAGAATGTTCTCAGACCTCAACGACCATGCTGGCTGATGAAAGCTGAACATTCTAGATGTTGCGGGAATATTCAGTTACACCTGAGCTGAATTCTTGTTTCGGATAACTGACAGTTTCCCACCCTTTCAGAATGCCTGTGACATAAAATATGTGCAAGTGGCCCGTGTCGCCAGGGGCGGGAAGTTGAGGGGAAAGGAGGTAGAGCGCAGTCCACCAACTCGTTGCGTGACTGGAGATAGCAAAGCAGGGGGAGGGGAAAGAGGAGGGGTGCAGTCCACTGTCTCGACGCAGGGGCTGTAGGCAGCAAGTAGGGGAAGGAAAGGCAGCGCGGTCTGCCAGGCCCCCCCCTTCCCCCCACCCAACACTCTTGAGAATGCTGACTCCTAACATTATTTTATTATTTAGTAAGTGATGAGAATTACTATAAGGGAAGCATTGCTTCCATTGCTTCTATGAATACTTCGCCTCTGCTTACAGTACGTAGATACAATGTGATATTTACAAGTTTGTTTCATCAGCTTACCAAGTTTGTAATTCGCCAAGTACACATACTATTATTTTGTTTGAAATCACATCAGGAAATGGACACAGTTGTTACGATGTTGTAATAACAAACTAGTACATATTTTTCAATTTTAGAGTAGCTATTTTTCCTGTACATGAGGTTATAGGTTACATGTTGTGCATAGCATTTGTATACGTAAATTTCCCCTTTAATAAATTTTATTCAACCTACAGTCTTGAACACAAATTCTTACTGAATATTTTAATAAATACTAGATAATATTATGGTCGGTTGAGTACATTATTGGTAGAGATGATGATTTATTGCGGGAAAACTTGCCTGTTTGCTGGGTTTCAGCGTACGTTGAGCTTATAAAAAAATACTTTCGCATTTACACGGAGCTGTTAGCCTACTTTACTGAGCTAATAATGCTGCTATTGAAATAGAGTATTTGACTCCCGTCATTGATCTGCGAATAGCTGCATTATCTGACTTACCGTATTTTATTGCATATAAGCAGTAGCACATTTTATTAATAATATTTTTTCATAAACTTGGTGTGCTACCTAGAAGTGAAAAAAATGCTTAAGGCCAAGGAAAATGATTATTATAAAATTTTAAACTACACTATATTTATTTAACTTACTTACAAAACTGTATATATATAACAGGTTAACTACATATAAATATTCCTTTAAAAGTTGTAAAAAAAATTTTATCTGGTTTTGTTTGCTATCACAATCCATTAGGTCTTATGCTGGGCATCGGTACCTAAAACTCTTCCACACCTGCAAGCAAGACAATTGCTTGTATTAATATGAATTACATAACTCACTTGTTTTAAACATCACACCACCAGATTTAAAAACAAAGGTACTATAAAGAAGTGACTTACCATATTTAAACATCATCATTGTCATCACAGTCGATGGAAAACTCTGAATCGTCATATCTGACATGGCTGCCACTTGAAACATCACAGTCACTCTGCCACACATCGCCATCTCCATTCCATCCAGCGAGTTGGCGATCCCTGTCTTCTTAAAACTCTTGACAATGATTTCATCTGAGATTAGTGACCAACTCGTTATGACTCATTCACAGAGTGGCTCTGGTGACGGCCACTTCATTCGTTCTGTCGGCTAAGCTTACGTTCTGCACTTGTAATGCATTTCCTATATGTATGATGCAGATTGTCCTTGAACGCCTTGTTTATGCACACTGAGAAACGGACGTGAGGCAACCTAGAATGATAACCAAGTTCGTTTTCCCCTCATTGAGCAGTTTTTTGACATGCTCCACCTGGTGACAGTGGAAATTGTCCAATACTAACATAGCTGGCTACTTAAGCAGTGCTCCAGGCCTGTTGTTCCACACACATTTCACCTAGTCATTAATTCACCATTTGTCTTGCACACGGACTTAAACACCACACGAGAACTTGCCCTTCGTAAGAGTTGTCCTTTGAAATATTACGTACTCCGGCAATTTCTGCCTGTCTGCCGTATCTGCCAACGTCACCATACACCTTAACTTCTCATTACTGGAAGTTTTAACCAATACACTTTAGACACATTTTTCTGCCACAATAGTGTTTCTTGGCACGTCAAAAAACACTGGTGTTTCTGTCTTCATTACCTATTTGTGAAAGCAGATATGGTGTAGATCTCTTGTTGATGACATTCACCACCTTGTCAGTGTAGTCAGCGGGCAGTCTTTGACACACTGTCGTCTTCCTTCACACTGATAAATTATTTTGTCTCATGAAATGCACAACCCAGCCATTGAATGCTGGATGCTTTGAAGGAATTGCTAGGAATTTTATTTTGTCGTGCGATTTCCAGAGTCTTTATCTGCAACATTTCTAGGGAAATCGCTTACCCATTATTACTTTTCTCACATACATACTCAAGCATGCCTGCATCAGTTTCCTGAAACCTGCCATGCTTTGTCCCTCGAAAAGCTTTCCTCTTCACACTTGTGTTTTGAAGCTCCGATTTTTGCTTCCTCCAGTCCCGTACCAACTTTTCATGAACGTCATATTCTTGGCCTGCTGCTCGGTTGCCTCGCTGAAGTCTAAATCCTGCTGCATACGTGCTCTGCTTTGCCATCATGTTATCTTACTGACCCTGCCTTTATTACAGTAATGCAAGCACTACGCACTACACACAGCAACTGCGTGGAAGCTTGGCAACACCACTAGCTTGTAAGGTCACAGCTGGGATACAGCAACTCACACAATCTTGAACAAGACTGCACACACCACTGCAGCTACACCACCCGGCCGCCCAGCGTGCACAAAAATGGAAGTGCGATCTATAAGTGATAAATATACTGTATATATTTTTTTACCACCACTTCTAAATAAGGGTAAAACCTATATGTGCGTGCAACCTATTTGCGATAAAATACTGTGTACCATGTTGTAAGAAACTGCAGCATTTTCAATGGTATGCTGGTACAATACTTTTATCATTATACCATCATCTCTGTTAAATGGTTAAATTATTTTGGAATACATTTTTTTGTCAATTTCTGTTTTACGTTTTAATTTAAGCAATAAATTGTGTAAATCTTTCACTCAAGATTCAATATTCAATACATTACAACATTAGCTGCTTTTTGTTGTGGTTTGGTCATTAATGTGCTAACAGCAAAAATTTGGCTTTGCTTATGCAGTAGAAAGTTCAGTTATTGATTATATTTTAATTTGATTTATTTTAGTTAAATATAATTTTTTACAATTTACGGCACTCTAAGAAGTAATTGTGGAATTTAGTTAATTTATTCTATTCCATATACTGTATCTAAGTTGTATTTTTTACGAACCATAAACATTTTGCAGGTAACATTAATGGTTTTTGTTAAGGGAATTTTGTGTTAGTGAAATAACTTGAAACACTTTTAGATGACCTATTATAAAAAATCATAACGTAATAATAGAAAAGTAGGAAACATTTTAGTAGCTTATCACAAATTATTTATTTATTTGTTTATTAATTTTTTTTTTCTTATTCGTTTCCAGATTAGGTTGTCTGAAATTTGACTAGATTTTACTTAGTCTTTAGTTTTAAGGAATATCTGATAATTTACAGTTAGATTCACTCTTTGTATTAATAGCTGCGACTAAGTAAATGTAGTTCATGTATTTCTATATTTACTTACAACATTTGTGACTCAAAATCAAAAGTAGTCATCATGGGTATTTGTATTTTTTTAAAAATCTAATTGTATAGGTTCCTACTGACCGCCCAATTTAACTTACTCATGCAAACATTATTTGATGTGTCCATTTTCTGAGTTCTCTGTCTGCATTTAGCACCACAGAGTAAATATCTTCATTGAGAGATAGTGTGAACGAGCTTTACATCTAATCTTTGTACTTGGTATTATAAAAAATATGTTAATTTTATCATGTGCACACACTCAAGTATCAGAATAGAACATATGTTACTGCGTTTTATTCTGTGGATTGTTATATTATATGGTGGCAAGTGTTTTTTATTTGAAATTACTTATTGTTCAACAGCCAAGTTTATTTCCTATTGGAACCACCTTTATTATAATCAAACATAAATGAAAATGAATTTTTAAGTTTTGTGTCTGTGGTTTCATTAATGGCATTGGTAGTTTTGTTTCCTGAAAGTGATATGTGGAGCAAAGTGTACACATTTACTTGTCCAAAATTTCAACTGGGAACATTAAAGGCCTCAAGGTCTAGCTAATATCATACCGTAACAAAATGTGCATTGTAGGTCGCTGTTTTAAAATCGACAAGCACAAAACAAATATTAAAAATAAAATTTTTTGTCTACTTAATAGGAGAAGTTACTGACATATATTTATGATTTCCTGAATGTTTGCTTAGTTTGTGTATTGTGTTAAAGATGATACGGGACTGAAGATATGTGTAGGCTTACCTCACATATGTGACATTTATTTTGAAATTCTTTCCTAACATTTTTAAGACATGTGCCATCATTTACCTTTGCTAAAATATTTATACATTTTTAATGTGATAAGCTTCATTTTACAAAGCTGTTTTGCTTGCAAGATTGTTGACATTTTATCTACATACTATGTACAAGCAGGGAACATAGAGTGCAGCATATTTACTAAAAAATTAGTGTACATTAACTTATCTTGTGTAGAAATTATTTTTTAAGGTGTTAACAACTTACCAGTAATGGTACATAGTTGGTAACTTACCAATAAATTATAATGGTAGAGGGTATTGATTACTAGTTTATTTAATTAGTTGATAGTTGTAGATACAATAATATTTTTCGGAGCAGTAGAATTTAGACAAACACTGTACAAGCCTTTGTAAATAAAGCTACATGGCAATTTTTATATTTACATATACTGTAGTGGAAAGATACTTACTGATTGAAAATTGAAATTAGCAAGACTTTTAAAATACTCAGATCATTTGGAACTGTCTTTAAGTGCATTGTAAAACTTGTATTTGTGTGTGGTATTACTGGAAGAAAATTATTGAACAGTGAATACCTTAGGTGTAGGTTTGTAATTTTTTGTGGTTGTATTATTTATGTTAAGTGGGCTAACGGGTTTGATGTACTTATATAATAATGCTGTTGAATTGTTCCAGATTGTAAGTTCTGTGGAAGGCAACCAAGTAACAATCTTACAAGGTCCTACAGGCTGTGGGAAATCAACACAAGTACCTCAGTACATTCTTGATGATTGTGTCAAGAAGCGTAAGCCATGCAATATAATAATCACACAACCACGCCGAATAGCTGCAATCACTGTTGCTCACAGAGTTGCCGATGAACGTAAATGGCAGTTGCCATCTGTTGTGGGATATCACGTAAGAGCTTTTTTTCCTGCTTTATGGTTAAACCAATGGAACTGGTATACTGTAGCTAGATATGATGATTTATCGTGGGAAAACTTGACTTCTTGCTAGGTTTAATGTACACCCAGCTTGTTAGAATGTTAGCTTTTGCTACATGCTGTTGTGTATACGTGAATTCGCTGCCTCACTCGATTGATCCAGTAATGAAATCTGCTATTGTACCAGTAAATGTATGTGATTTGTCTCTCAAACCAGGTGCACTTCAATTAATCATATGTACTTAATGAAGCCACAACAGTTTTAAGAGTATGTTGACACAAAAAATTTTGGTAGTGTTCCACTATCTCTATAGGCAAATTTTGTATTTTGTGCTCATGTTGTTCTGGATGGTCTAGTAATTGTTTACAAGTACATTTTCTCTGCAGTTTATCTTGTAGCATTTCCGTCTCGTACAATACTTGTGCCCCACTTGGGCAGCCAGATTGTAGCTACTCCGCGTTGATACTTTCCATCTAATTTCGTATTCGTGCCCCACTTGGGCAGGAAAATTGTAGCATTTTCCTCTCGTACAAGTACCTGAGCTCCACTTGGGCCGACAAATTGTAACGTTTTCCTCTCGTATCAGTACCTGAGCCCCACTTGGGCCGACAAATTGTAGCATACTAGTCCTCCTAGACCAGTGCACTAGCTCGATGATAACCCAGCCAAAAAGGCAAGGTTAAACACTGGAACATATCTTGATCTGTAGTCGAGTACTCTGGAATTTACTGGCAGTACTTTTGTAGGTTATGTCACATGGTAGACAAAATTTAGAACTTTCACAGAAACTGGCGAATTTAAAGAGGTTAGTCATGAAATTATGTACTTCACTATAATCCGAGACTGCTGGTTTAATAGATTTCAAGTTACATTGGCACAAAATACATTGTTCGTCTTAACACAGTGATTCCGGTTCACAGAAAATTACAAGCAGAAACGCAGCAAGACTATATCAGACGACTAGGCGAGACAAAGTCAGAAAATTTAGCACACAGTGAATACACACGCTGCGAAGAAGAATGAGTAGCCATCCTGGCTCTAGGCACCTAATGGCCTACACGTACGAGCAGAAACAAATTTGTTCAAAAGATATCCGAAAAGAAAGGTTACAGAATAAAGGCCATGGTGCTACCCGTACATGTTATATTTGCCACTCCCGAACTTCACTTCATGTAAATATATGGGTCGCAGCCCCACGCACGTCCTGTCTGGATCGCGTCATGACTTTGATTGACTAAAAAATGGCGGAGACAAAACATTCCAGAATGATGGGCGAAGGTGCACCACGCACCGTGCTCTCATTGGCTGGTTCTCGGTGGCGTGACCCTCATCATTCGTTCAATTATCTAGAACCCTATAGGGTACAATCAGAAACTACGCATTAAAGCAACAAACGGTGCCAAAACTCCCACGGAATAAACCAGAACACAAAAAGAAAAACAAAGCTACTGCCACCTACCAAGGCCACCTGGCCATAACAAACATTACACCCTATCTAGAACATACGAGAAACAAGGAACTGCATCTTTAATTTTCCCTTTCTGGAACCGAGACCACTGAAATAAAAATTACAATTTTAAATATTATATTGTATGACTAAGATTTAATAAAATAATTCACCAATAATAAAAAAAAAAATTGTCCTGCAATGCTATAATCTTATATAACGGTAGAACACTACTGTATTTAATTTTGATTGAAAATGATTTTTGCCAAATGCATAGTTTTTGTTTGAAGTTATGTCGCCTCTTAAGCTTGTTACTATTGTGTATACCAGCTTGTAAAAGTAGCATTTAAAAAATTTGAAACTTAAAAAAATTAGTTTCACGAAACTATAAACAATAATAGCATTTAGAGAAATGTAGAAAAATTTGAGGAGTCTAAAATTGAATACTAATTTGTACTATACCTGATTCTATGAACATAGATCAGATTACAGCAATTTGAGCTTGTTTTCTTGGAAACTATCATAAACTGACAGCAAAATAAAAAAAGTTTAAAATAAAGGTTTTTGACAAATATTTCCTGGCACACAATATTACCATACATTGTTGTGTTTACAGTCTTCTGAATTCAAGAACAAACACAAAGTAAATTATAAATATTTTGATTGGCTACTGGTTCACCATGCGCTGTGATCGTTCACGAAAAATATATTTGTTTGTCTAAAACATGTAAATTTAGAGTCCCATCCATTGGCAGGAAAATTATATCTGTTTATTTGTTTTAACATTTGACATCTAAATCACTGTAAGTTGGATGTTGTTTTTACGGTTAGTGGACCACACCCTAACAATTCATTTGTGAATTATTTTACAACTGACCCTATTGGTAAGCATACTGGCATAGGCTATATCAATTCAGGCAGGCAAAGAAAAATTTAGTCTTTGTTGTCTACGTTAATTTTTAGCTCCCAAATCTGGCTTTGTGTCAGTTCGTGTGCAACCATCTCTAATGACTTTACTGTAGATGTCGACAAGCTGTTAAGGGTGTTCAAGTGCGATAAAATCATAATTTTATTTTTTTATGAAATATTGTTAGTTTTATTGACGATACTTGTAAGTACATTTTCCTCTTACGAAACAATTTTACTCACATAATTTTCTCATTACGGTGCATCAAAGTCAAAATTGGCATGTTCTGCTGCCATGCAAATAGTGAAAACCAGTTGACTTACTGTTTAGCTTCCTTTATTATGTTTTTGTTTGTCACATCTTGGAGAGAGAGCCAGGCTGGCACATATTTGGGCACGCTTCATCCTTGCCTGCCACCGATCCCTCCCTCCACACTACCTCCCCTCCTTCTGAACCAAGGGAGACAGTCAGTTGCTGGAGAGACACTGGACTGTGAGGAAGGTTGGGACCTCTCCTGGCCTCTCATGCTTAGCAACAGGACGGCAGGATGCTCATCTCAACAGCAGACCTCTACATCAGAAAGGGGGCCCCCCAGGAAGACTACATCTGGTGATAGATATCACCTGCAAGGTCAGTACAACAATCCAGCTTTGATTCTGGTGTGTCTCTCTCTCCCCCCTCTCCCCCGATAAATTTCCCTCTCACTCTCCCTCTCACTCTCTCAATTCACCCTAGCCGTAATCTCATCCTAAAACATGGTCCTCTGGGGGCCCAGATCTAATGGCCGGCATTTTTAGAAGGTTCACTACTTGGGGTAAAAGTAGCCTGCAGGCCAGCTCACTTGAAGGAAACAGCTACAGTTCCTCCACCCAGCCCAGCAGCTGGCTGCCGGGGACCACCCACCAGCCAGACAGAGCAGGTGCAGCCCAGCCTTCCCTCGGTCCTTTGTTTGCAGCCCTGCTGCTGGCTGCACAGCATTCCTTGTCCACCCCCTCCCTACACTCCTCCTAGGGCGTGGCCAGATCATCTTTCTGTTGCCTCACACCCCTAGCTCTTCCCCCCTCACTCTCTTGCTTCTTGTTTCACCCCTCTCCCCCTCACACTCTACTTGCTGTCCTGCTCATTCTTCCTTTGCTACTTCCTGGAAGACAGCTGCTAGTTCTTGTCTCCTGTAAAAACCTGTGGAGGCAGTGGGGATGGATTTCAAGGGCTTGAAAGGGCGGTTGACCTTGGCACTCACACTCTGCAGGCCAGTACAGTCCCTGGCTGAAAATATTGCACAGGAGGAAACACCCAATTCCAAGAGAATTACTGAGTTAAGGTTACGTGCCAAGGATCTTATTGCTACTTTCAAGGAAGTTAAAAATCACACAGTGGAGTTTTTACACAACACAAACCACACTGACAAACAAGAAAAGGAGATTCTTGTTCTCTATGAGGAGTTTAATACTATGTACTATGATATACAGGCGACAACTTCTGAATTGGAACAACGACAGCAGGAGACGGTAGGAAGAGGAAGTTCTGGGCATCCATCAGCCAACACATCCCTTAAGCTTCCAAAGTTAAAACTTC
>PNEQ01056000.1:0-20908 GCA_003012365.1 Medauroidea extradentata
AAAGTTAATTAACGTGTCTGTGACACAGGAGTAATTGTGTGCATAACTAATTGTGTTGTGAGAGTTCTAGTTGATTACTGTTTTGTGTATTTCGTAGCTTTGTGAGTTATTAAATCCAGTACTTAATTTAACTCTTTTATTTGTAATTATAAGACCTCTATCCCAAAGAACTCATGGGAATTGCCCACATATAAAGTTTATGTCTCAAACTTGTAACAATATGGTAGCGTAGCATAAAAATTGTTAAGTCAATAATAGGAAAATTTGTTTAATGTTGAGTTAACTTAAAGGCAAATAAACTAGACGTACTTCGAGTGCGTCTCCTGCCTGCAGCCTACTCTTCGGAGGCTCAGAACAAAGTAGTAGTAATAATAATGATAATAATAATAAGAGCGACCTTGAATCTCGCTGTCTATATCACCTCGCCTCTAAGAGCTAACACTGTGCTAACTAGCTGGCTCCACACCAAACTGTTTCGCCACGGGACTTAGCAATAGCGTTGCCAATATAACTGTATTGATGATTCCGTCCCCTATTTATTCGTCATTGGTCAATGTGATGGAGTATGGTGATGGTAGCATGTTTTCTCGGCGATATCCCACCTTTATAATTCCCTTGCTCCTCCACATCGATTATAATAGGATCTGCGGCAAAGATTTGTTATTTTTTAACACCGGGCGTTCATATTCAAAAGTCATTAGTTGTAGTACGAGACCCTACACTACATACGATATTTATTTATTTATCGGTATGTAAGAATGTTTGGTAAGTCTACGAACATTGGTAATATTTAAGATAACGGTAGCTATACCGTGCACGAGTACATAAATCATTCAGGAATTTAAATAAAATATTTTACAACTATAAATGTCTGCAAAAAAACCTATCTAAACCGTTATTTTTATTTATTTATTTTTTTTTATATCAAGGAAACGCGTATCAAAGATTAGCAGAGAATCTGAAATGAGCTAGGTGTAGCAACGGTCCAAGAACCAGGCCAAAATTTATATACCCGAAGAGTGCAATAGCTATGCAAGTATTTCCGGTTCCTGCATGACACAAGGGTCTCAGGAAATTCCAGTGGTGGGGGTCTGCGTAATTACGTCATCAACATGGCTGATGCACTGTGACGTAGTTGCCACACTTCATTTGTCCTAACTCTTCACTCGTTAATGCAATTGTGATAGACTTTTTTTCATAATGTTACAACTTTAATGACATATACTAATTGTTCTTATACTTTTCTGATAAATGCATTTGTTTGTAAGATAATTGCATCGGAATATTAAAATTAGTGTTCCGATTGATTTTGCTCAAAGTTTGACCGTAAATTACTCAAAAATTGTAAGAGTTTCGAAAAATATTTGTACAGCAAAAAGGTTTTCTTATTCAATAAGGTTGAAGAATATGTAGAAATTTATCGTATTTACTTAAATTTTTTAAAATTATTGGTATCGATATATCTTTACATGTATACATATCCAAAAGATTGTGATTTATAAGTTTATTACATTATATTTAAAGCATTCCGAGAAATATATTTTATTCAATTTTTCCGTCAGTTTCGATGCAACTGCTATCACTATATCTCTACTACCTTCCTCCCTTTCACTTTTAATGTACTCTTCGGTGACTGTCATGTCAAGATTTTCTGGAAATGCTGGACCACTGTACTACTGCATGCTATAGTTTCCATTTGCCAGGCACCAGTCTTGTTCAGTTGGATCAAGCCCATCGTCAGATTTTGCACGGAGTTCTCGTTTCCATATCCACGACACTGCATTGCATCTTTCAAGCTTCTGGATAAAAGCAAGTTTAGATGGAGACAACATTGTTGGGTCAATCCCTTTAAATTTTGAGGATGACTTAGTCTGTGTCTTTGATACTATTTTTCATTACTAGACTGTATTTTACTTTAGTCACCGGAGAATATTCAGGATGACCACACATAGCACATGCGAAATTCTTTAACACAGATATCAATTCTTTGGTTAAAAATAGTGAAACACCTAGAAGACTTAAAATTTTTAGGGATTCAAGAATACTACTTCATAGCATCACATGGTCTAACTTTCCTCTTTCTGGCAAATGTAGTTGTGAAATCACTTCCTGTAAAACACGGTAACCAGGCCAGGCCTTTACCACATCATTTCCAAGTTCCTTTGTGATACAAGTAACACTTACGATTCTTCTGATAGTATTGCAGGACACGCCACAATCCAACCAAACTCGAGAATCCAGGAAATACTGTTGATGATAAATTAACAGAACCAGCACATCAGTATTATTTGCTCCCACCAAGATGTTCGTCACCAGATACCTATAATGTGATATAAATTAGTTGTGCCACATAATCCTGGTGTCTGCTTTTCGGTGATGGCGAGCAAGATCAGAAATGTATGTTATTTCAATACTTTCATGCTCATTCATGAATTTGCAATATTAACTCTTAGCTACAACTAAAACTTTGTATTTTAGAAGTAAAGCATACTTCTGGCTCTTCCACTCCTTCCATAGATAGATGATGAGAAGTTTTGAACTGAGCTCTCCGAAGTGCATCATTTACCTTTCTTGGAGTCTTCTGAACTGTGCTCATTTGTGTAATATCACTTGTTATAATTACTCGCCTCTCGTGTTTACAATATTTTATACTTGGATAGTAGTATGTGTTAAACACCAAGTGAACTTCCTTGGATTCTGTACTACTCGTTATATGCTGTAGTAATGTATACGCTAGAGCACCACATGTTTCTGGGAACGTCAACGTAGCCAGCACGAACGTTGCCTCGTAAACCGTCACATCCATGCTATGTTGCGTATGATGATATTCATCAAAATGCTGGTATTATTCTAGCATGTGCAGCAACTTACTTTTGTCTGTTTTATTCATTGACCCGTAAATCTGAGCCGAGACAGTGGTACGGGGATAAGACAATACTTATTTCAAATTACACTTCTGAATTTCTACCATGAGGAGTACTTTACCAAAAGCATTCAGAGGGCATATGGCAACTTGTAAATTCTATTCTTCCGTTTTAATAATTCGAGAGGCAATGGAACTTGCGGAGTTAGGTACCAAAATTCGCGATATCGGCTTATCAGTACTTTGAATCTTCGACATAAAGTTCTTTTACATTATTTCAGCAGATCGTCTCCTTTCGAATAAAATGTAAAAAGTTTTAGGATGATTTTCTCCTCAATGGTTTGTCCTGTTGCAATATTCCTGAATTGTAGCTGTTCATCCAGGTCATGAAATGGGTTTGAAAAATTATTTATAATTTAAATAAATTTTCCAATATATTTGTTATCTTTTTCAATGCATTCAAGTTGCAATCGTGTTTATAATAAGGAAGTTTTGAAACTCTACTGCTTTGAAGCAAGTTGCTCACTATCTCACTTCTTAAAGGATCTTGTGATCATCCAACGAGTTCTAGTAGACTCAGAGTTTGCAAAGGCAACATCAGCAGTCTGTTCTGATGCCATGACTACTGTTACTCTAGAGAATTAGTTACTGAACCGATTTATACCTAGACCACCTTCATAAAATGCAGACTTGACATCAGAACTTTAACTTGTTAGGTTGAGAAGTTTCAGTAAGTATACTTTCCTGAAAAAATAATGTTGGAATCATTTTCTCTAGAGCATCCATATACATATCAGTGTCACGGATCCTGTCAACACTGCTAAATAACTTGTAGATGGTAACAAGATCAATGTACAGCTGATAAAATTGTGCTGTTTTTCCATGCAAACCTGAACATATTTTTGCTATAAATTCGCAGAAATATTTTCACAGTGGCTTTATACTCGAACTTTTCATACATTTTTCCACAGGGTCTTGAGATAGCTGATCAAAGTTCTATAACTTGATCTTGAAGGTCTTCTAAATTCGTACTACTTTGTACTCTTAGAAATATCTGTAGATGGCAGATTTATAGAGATAACGAAAGTAATACGTGAATTCTTTTACATCTGTTAAAATGTTTACCACCAAGATAACCTCATTGTAAGAACTTCACTTTCTGAAAGAAAGTTTAATACTCATAATGAAATAGGATTTGCCAGTGTAGAATACAGTGAATATAATATGCAATCAATACAATAAACAACACGGTAAAGTGGCTGAAAACAAAGTTAATGCAACATGGAACTTAAGAGTATAATGATGTGGATTTCAAGCACAATACAATAGTTAAATGTATAATGCAAT
The DNA here is from genome assembly GCA_003012365.1 of Medauroidea extradentata. NCBI lineage: Eukaryota > Metazoa > Arthropoda > Insecta > Phasmatodea > Phasmatidae > Medauroidea > Medauroidea extradentata. The sequence continues at coordinate 4,211 of PNEQ01056000.1, forward strand.
GCTTATAGAAGTTAATAATAAAGCAATCATTTGAGAACGGCTGCCTAGGCGAGGTTAATAATATGTATACTAATAAAATTTTAACACAGAATAAAAAGCTTCATTCATTAGATGATTTTTAGAGTGATTTGAATTTTTTGAAGTGACAGAGAATGTAATTTTTTTTTTTGCAAACAGTAGGGTAGGTTATTTAAGAGTTTACAGCCACATTTATATTATTGGATATAACAGTAATGCGTGAATAAACATATACAAACCTAATAAACGTAACACAATGAATGTTGTCATAAACAATGGTTTAGTTCATTCCCCTGAAATTGTCTTGCAATGGTAGTGAATAATGTTGCGTAATATCGTGCAGATACCACAGAATCGCAGCACAATGTCATCCCAAAAAACGGCGAGACAAAACAAGATAAAAATCTAAAACTACCCAATGTTATTTGTAGCCAGATCACGCGTATATAAAGTAAACTGACTTAGTAAATTAGTACGGAATAATGCCAGACACAAGAAACACAAATAAATGAAACCGTGATAAACCAAACTAATTAACCGGCCCTATGATATTCTTCGGTCCTGGTTATTTTGCTTGGTTTTACACTGCGTTAAATTTATTTGTGTTACTTAGTTTGTGTCATGACATATTTCATTTCTGCAGAATGTGTCATGCATTATTTCCATTATATGTATAAGAATCTGTAGTATAGTATTGTCATGCATAGACATACAGCAATGTTTTCTCGCCTGAATTTCTGCGACGACATAGTGTGATAATGTCCATGTGACTCATAATATGTTAAAACGGAGCTGTTAAGAAATACATATTTGAAATATTCGCAACTTGAAAAGTTGGTCGTACATTTATTATTTATTTATTTATTCGTACATGAGAAAAGGGGGAGAGTCTTGAAAATTTAAACGGTGTAAGCCTTCATAGGACGGTTCGAAAATTTACCCGAAAGAAAATGAGGAACTAACAACTCGAATCACTTTTAATAACGTTTCAGTCACAGAGTTGGGAGACAGAAAACCATGTCGTCACAGCAACAACTTTAATCATTTGCGAAAATTATGGTTATTTTATACAAACGCAAAACACAAATGAAAAAATTTCGCTTATGAGAGGGGGCACCCGGGTTTGAACCGGGGACCTCTCGATCTGCAGTCGAATGCTCTACCACTGAGCTATACCCCCTTCATGTGCTTAGCAGTGTACTGGTTGTAACAGTAATTATTTTACTAAACAAGAAAAATAAGATGTATGTTCCGATTGAGAGCCTATAACAGCAATTAGGATGCTCGATCCCTGAACCTTCCAGATAATATCCAAGGACTCTGAAATAAGCTAACTCCATGTAGAATGATCCAAAGTAAACAAACAGATTGACGAAGAGAGGACTTTCTTGGATTTGAATAATGATCGCAGGTTTTGCCAAAGCAAGGTCGTAATTAACTAATATCGAACTGTCCACACTCAGCAGCTACACGTTGTGATACCTTCATAGTTTCAAACAAGACATCACAACGTGTTAGGCAAAGTGATGTTTCTCATACAGCCTAGCTTTTGTTTCACAGATGTATCGTCTATAAATTTTGAATTCCAAGCGTGGTTTGTTTTTATATTAAAACACATGTAAGTTCTTTTATTTTTGCTAGGCTACTGCTGATTCAAAGTTCAGAATTCATATCATAATTAAACATGCTTGTTAGTAAGTTCAAATGGGGGGGGGGGGGAATATTGGGATATACAAAGTTTAACAACTCATAAATATGAAAGAACCTCAAGTTGAGGGGAGGAGGGGGCTTAGTCTTGCTTAAGGTACACATGGCAATTAATTGATTTTATCTTATGTTTTAAGAAGATTAACAATTTTAACTACATGCAAAGAGATATCACTTTTAATAATCTAAATTTTTAAAATAATGCTATAAAGGTTTAAATTTTGTTAAACCTTATTAAATAAGAAAACTCTATTTTGCCATAAAAATTTTAAAAATGGTTATGAGTTTTGTATGAACTATGGTCAAACATAGAACAAAATCAATTGGAACATTCACTTTCAAAGTTAAAACTAAATTATTATAAAAAAAAAACTAGTGCATTTATTAGATAGTATAAGAATCAGAATTATTTCTTATTAAATTTTCAACATGAAAAAAAATGCATCGCAATAGCATTAACGAGTGAAGAGTTAGGCTAAATTAAGTGTGGCAACTACACTACAGTGTGGCAGCCATGTTGATGATGTCATCACTCAGACACCGCCACTGGAATTTTGTAAGTCTCGCTTTCCTGAGACCCTTGTGTCTCATTGGAACCGGAGATATTTGCAAAGCTTTGCACTCGCTGGGGAAAGTAAAAGTGTCCTGGCTCTTGGTTGGAATCGCATTCGGGAGGATCGGGTTCGAGCCCGACTCCAGTCATCCAGATTTCGGTCTTCCACGATTTCGCGAAATCGCTCCAGGCGAATGTTGGTGTAAGAAAGGCTATACTTGATCTTTCTCCCAGTTTAAAGTTGTCACACAATTTCTAATGAACTCAGTGACGACGAGACATAAAACCTACATACCTTACCTTAGCCAATACATTTCGCAACCGTGTTTTATTATCGTTCCATACAATTGTGAACGTCTGTCTGAGTGTCTCGGAACCAGTTAAGTTGATGTCATTTAGTTTATTCGCAGAAAGTAAGTTCTGAAGTCAAAGAAAGTTCTTTTTTAATCTGGTTTTTTTTATGATACTACGATTTATGAAAGCTGTATTTCGTCAATTTGGGAAGCCTGGAACTCAAATTTAAAATGTGCAAACCTATTTTTTTAAAACTTAGCGAAACATAATGAAGGGTGGGAGTAGGGACCACATGAATGTCTTAGCACAACTGGGAGCAAAAACCGCATAACATGCATTTGAATAGCATTACCACCCCTCCTATGGGTGGTGCTATTGGCCTACAGGGCCATTAGGGAGGCGTGTCCTGGTCTGTGATTAGTTGTAGGGGTCGTTCGGTACGAATAGCACCTAAGTGCCATGAGGCCCGTGATTGGCTGAGGGCTTAAGCCCTGCCCCTAGGAAGGGAGGGGAAGTGAGGGGAAATGAGGGGAATGGGTGCTTTTGGCACAAGTTGTGCCTAACCACCATGACGGGGAAGTGTATGTCCCTGTATTGTGCTAGTCTAACCCCCCTCCTCTGCAGCCTGTCTAAGCCTTATAGCATACTCCCATCTTATATCATACCCCGTAGCCCCTCCCCTGCACTTTGTCTAGCCCTTATAGCATACCCCTGCCTGTTTTTATGTCATACCCATGCATTAAAGTATACCCTGTAGCCTCTCCTTCCCCTCCCTTCTACCTTATAGCATACTCTTGCATTAAAGCATAACCTGTAGCCTCTCTTGCCCCTCCCTCCAGCCTACCCTTTCATTAAAGCATGCCCATTCCTTCCTTTCCCATGTCTAAAGACATACCCCTCTAACCTCTCCTTCCTCTCCTCTACCTTATGACACACCCCTCCTCATACCTTATAGCATACCCTTGTACCACCCCTCCTCCATCCTTATAGTACACCCCCACCATTACTTTATAGCATGCCCTATCCCCCTCCAGCCCATCCTTATTCCCCCCTATCCTTATGATTAACCCCCATCAAGTCTATGCTTAATACTAACCCCCTCCCTCTACCTTAAATTATAGTCCACCCCTCTACCCCTAACATACCCTGAAGCCTATACTTAATACTACACAAGTTTTAGCATTACCTCACCTTCCTACCACTCTCTCCCCTCCCTTGCAGACTCACCTCTAGAGACGTCCTCTCCTCTCGACTTCCGAAGCTCGACTGAGGATGGCTGGACGAATCATCAGTATATACTTGTAACCCCTACCATGTACCCCAAGAGTGTATAAGGTAGGGTTGCCTTATCTCTGTCGCATTCTGCTGCTGTTTGCCATAGTGATTAGAGATCATCAGTCTCTCTCTCTCTCTCTCACACACACACACACCACATAAACACTTGTGTTAGTAATACATTTTAACTGATTAAATTTTTTTTCATGACAAGGAACAATGAAATAATAACTCACACATTTCACTTCAAAACTAACAAACTAACACTTATTTCCTCAATGTACCAGTACCCTTATAAACAGATACACTCACAACCATATTTTTTTTCCATAGTCCAACACAATGCAGTGCTCCATTAGGCATGTACTTGCAGCTAAACACTTTGACGCACACACAGTTGTGTGTGTAACACCATACACATAACATTGATGCTCGCATACTGTTGACAGTGGAAATCACTACACAGATCAGAGGTCATAGATTCCCCCTAGTAGGACATGTGCGATCCAGCACAACGCCAAGCATGGATGCTCCAGTGGAAGTCAGGCAAACTGTAGAGTAGGTGTAGAAGGCGAGCAGCCCCAGTTTAAAGATACAGACATCCCTCATGTTGTTCACATGCAGGACGTCAGGCTGGATGAGCAGACATTCATATAGGCAACCACACATCTCACCAGGCATGCAGACAGTCAGGCAGGTGGGCAGACAGTCAGGCAGGTGGGCAGACAGTCAGGCATGCATAAAGTCTTTATTTTTCATTCATAACTTTAACTGTGTAGAGGAATGCAAAACTGACCCCACTGCAAAGTCGTGATACCATCTGTGTTGATGTAATGCTTATCGTCAGCTGCCAACAACGTTACTTTGGATACACATTCCGTATAGCCAACGTGATGGTGCGATCGGAAATGATATTGGGTGCCCCAGACCCGTGCATTTTGCATTAAGCATTCCAAATAATCATTAAACATGAGCGTGTTCAGCACGTTACCCTTTACTCCTTTAGCTTTACGTGTACATTTCCCGTCCTGTAGGGTTTAAGCATAAAGTTTAGGGTGCAAACCTACAAAGACAGTGATGATGTTGCCACCACACTCATCTTTCATAACACCTGAAACACCCTTGTTTATACAAGGAAAGCCTTGGCGATTATCTGGCGCATAGTTGGAAGTGTCAAAATGTGTGGCCAAATGAGGAACTATGCGAGCGTACACATCGCGACAGTGTACCTCGTAAATCAAACTGTAGGTATCGCAATACAGCAGGTGTAAAAAGGGCGAAAGAAACATTTGTCGCATATAGTTATATAGGAAACTGTACAAATACAATTTAGAAAGGTCAAGAACTGCAACACCGGTGTACAATGGTTTGTTGAAGGTAATGTCGAGCTTCTCCATTTCGATTAAAACCAGCTCATCGTCGAGGATTTGTCGCCCTTTGAACATCGGATGCCCAATCAGTTCTGCCACACCATATATAGTGTCGTACTGCGAAACAACACGAATATCATGTTACCAGCTAACATTTTGAAGGCACTTGCCATAAATGAAATTACATATTAATTTAAAAAACGATTTCTCAAGCGCATTCGCCGCCTGAGCATGCTTGTCTAGGTTAAACCTAATGCATGGCACCATCCATGCACTCTGGTCAAAACAAAATACGTGGTGAACAGACTGCAGAACAGCGCCATACACCAAGTAGCGCTTCAGTGTTTGTCCATGTATAATATAATTCTTCTGTGGTTCTAAAGTGAGCAAGAGTTTTTCTGTCGATCCGTTGGGTGGTACGCCATTGATTGGTGCAAGTGGCAGTTCAGATAGCACATAGTGACATTCCTCTGTGAACATCAAATCAACCTCTGCGAAAAAGCATGAGTCCCCTTGTGTAAATACCATTGATCTCAAAGTAGCAGATATAGAATTATGGGAGGGAAGGGTCGTAGTCCTCGTCCATGTAAATATTGTTGGCAGTTGCATGCCTTTTACTCACTTGAGTAATAACGCCTTCAACCCCGCATTCAACAAAAATATATTTATCAGGGTCGGTCAGCAGCTCCAAGCGCACTTATGTCTTTGATAAGAGACTGTCCTAGGCTAGAGCAGGAGCCATGACAAAATGTGGGGTAGTAGATGGAAAATGTTCCTCCTCGGGCAGGGGGATGGGGGATCGGACACACGGACACACAGCGGCTATCTTGGATGATGTCACCCATCCCCCATCTTGGATGACCTTGACCTTTTGCAGTCGCCATCTTGGATTGTGTCACTTCCAGTCGCCATCTTGGATTGCGTCAGTTCCGGTCGTCATCTTGGATTGCATCACCTGCCTTTGATGATGTCACTTAATTTTTAGAATTTTCTACTCTGTCATTCCATCTGCTCCCTATTCCAATCCCCTGCATGATTCTCTTGCTCTGTCATTCCATTTGCTCCCTACCCCTGCTCTGGCTCCCCTCCTTCTGCTCTGTCATTCCATGGCTCCCCAGACCAATCCCCCCTGCTCTGGCTCCCCACCCCCTTCCTGTATTCTAGAATTTTATACTCATGCTCTGTCATTCCATGGCTCCCCATACCAATCCTCCCAGCCATGAACTTTCTACTCTTGCTCTATCATTCCTTGGCTCCCCAGACCAATCCTCCCTGCTCTAGAATTTTATACTCATGCTTTGTCATTCCAACAGGTCCCCACCCCTATGTGATTCTCTTGCTCTATCTGGTACACAGCATAATCCTCTCTGTAGAGTCAGTCACCCCTGCTTACCCTGGGTTGGTAGGCAAGCACTGAGATACTACAAATTGCGAGAGTCCAAGACAGAGCTATTACATTCACAATTATTTCAGTTTTTTTAAACCTTGTAATAGTATGCTATGTAAATATTGATTGCATGTACATGGGGATTGCGAGAGCCAAAGACAGAGCTATAACATCCATAATTATTTCAGTTTTTTTAACTTTTTGTAATAGTGTGCTATGTAAATATTGATTGCGTGTATATGGACTGTTGCATCTGATGCTCTTTAAGAAAAGTTATGACAGGCATATGGAATAACGTCTCACAAATACACACTGTTAAGTTTAAAGAAAATCACATTTATTAAATTACTATTTACACAATATACAAATAAACACTATTATTCTCGAGTCGACTGGGCAGGTCCTTGCCCTACCAATGTCCTAAGGTGGACAAGGACTTCCTCCTGGAAGTGAGCTGTGGCGGTGTGGCGGATCTCTGCCATGGCATGCTGGGCCTGCAGTTGGAGCCGCAGGTCCAGGATCTCCTCCTGCTGACCCCGAACCTGGGCCCGCAGCGCAGCGATATCTCCCTTGACCTCCTCCCCCACATCGACACCCTCTTCCTCCTCTTCTTCTCCGTCGGAGAAGGTGCCAATGTCCTCCTTATCACTGTCGTCCTGCTCCTCCACCACAGGCACCATAGGTGCCACTGCCATCACAGGTCGCACTGGAGGCGAACCTATACAAAGTCTCTTTGGAGCAGGCCCAGAAAAGTTGGCAGGCCGCTTCCCTGGCCCAAAAACACCAACGGATTCCACCCCGCTTGAGACATTAGCATCCTGCTGCTGCATGAGAATCTGCGTTGATGGTGACGGTAGTGGTGGAGCTGATGCCTGACAAGCAGACACCCCAGCCACAACAGCGTCATACACTTCGTCCAGAGCACAGTCGTCATCGCTGTCCCACACATACATTTTGCTCGACATGTTAACATAGACTAAAGTCACAAGAGCTCCTCACTGTACACATCCCCTCCCCTCCTGCCAAGACCACACTACCCCCCTCCCTTCATGTGGTCACAATCTACGTCACCAGTCTTAGGGTTGACCCAGGTGCCACCAAGTCGGCTAGTTAATGGGATGGTCTCAACCTGCATGCTAGCTACTACCTGGAAGCGGTGGAGCATGAGTCAGGGGGAGGGATCCATGCGTCGCCGAGCTTAATGACCTAAGCCATTACACCATCGGACAGTCCTGCTCCTCGCGAGGGCAAGATGACGAAACTGCATGCTTTACCCCAATCAGCTTATCGCCTCGAGTTTAAACTTGTTCAAAGTTTGTCATCCCTGGATACCCCTTAGGTACCCCAAAAGCAGTGTGACGTGTCAAGTTTATTTTGCATTTGTGCGACATAGTCTTTTATGAATGTATACATATGTTTTATTCAAACAGCTAATAAATTACAGTACCAATTAAAAATATGTATGTTTGAACATGTCGGAGCCTTCCCTCACACTTACCATCTGCATATTACTATGCAGACAGTTCCCCGAGGCTTGGGTCTGGGCAATACAATATGCTGATAAAACTTTTTCAAGCATTATCAGCATATTGTACAGGCGGTTTAGGGGCCGAAAAAGGAAAACTTCCCTCTTGGAATTGGTTCCCTAACATAAAAGCGGACATGGAACGCACAGAAAGATGACAGCAAAAGAAGAAGAGAAAAGATAGATAGAGGAAAAGAGAAGAAATAAAGTAATAGAATGAAATGCGAGTACAATACTACCGGCAATAATTGCAGTGTGAATTATATGAATAACAATTTCACATTCACCAACTCCGATGCATGAAATCGTAAATGCAAAATAGTGGATGCATTTTCTAGACGAGGAAGTAATCTTCTTTCACGATGCCAGAACCCTCGCACTCTTAGCGTACCCTCACCTCTTACCACCCAGCAAGCAGCCGAAACTGACTTCCCTGGAATGATCGCCTAGATCATTGGGCACTGAGTACGAGAGCCTTACATCTTCAAGCCGTCATCTCAGTGTTGAAGTTCATTGATGATGGTGTTGAAGCTCATAGCAATGAAAAATCTTGATGTAGTGCTGAAAAACATGTAAACTACTAACTAGTAAAAAAAACACGCATCTTGAGCAAAGGATGATGATTCTCAGCCGACTTTATAACCGTATGGTACGGTGTGAAGACCATCTTCACAAATCTGTCGCTTGTCGTCCATCCACGTGAGTGCCAGTTTATTGGTGCATTGCGTATATATTTCATGATGGTATGATCTGATGTTGTTGACAGTTACTCTCGCATCACTTGCTGTTCCATCAGTATACACTTATAGTCCTCGAAAGACATTGTGTTTTTTAGGCCAAATTTTTGGATTCCTTTCGCCCTCTTAATTTCTTAATTTCTTTGTTGGAACACTTGTACGTATACAATTTGGCTCTCAGCCCAACAAACTCGGACATGTCGTCTCCACCACACTCATCCTTGAACTTGCCAATCACCTTTTTGTTGGCAGGTGAATAGCAAGGATGGGTGGGTGGATATCCACTTATGTCAAATTCTGTCATGAATGCTAGGTCTGAGAGCAGATCTTGGTAGAAATCGTTGGTTTCAATCTGGTACACAAAGGAATCAGTGTCCATGTATGCCAGCTCCAGCTTACCGGCATACCTCGGTTTCATCACATCATAATGAAACCGGTACATCAATGTTTTCGAGAGATCGAGTACTGCAAATCCCGCATTAATTGGTTTATCAAACAGTATATTTTCATGTTCCATCTTGATGAAAGAAAGAGTTTCGTCGTTTGTGCAACACTTGAATGTAGGTTTGGAAATTAATTTCTTGACATGTTTCTCAACACATACAAGTTCCATTCGTTGCAACTTTCTCTTGTTCTCCATCAATTTTCCGAATGTGGTGTTTTTCGTTCATCAACTTAAAAAAGTCCTTTTCAAATTCATTTGCAGCCATCTTGCATTTCTCTGTATTCAAGTCTATGTAAGGTTTCAGCCATGACATTTGGTTGAATTGCAGTACTCGATGCACCTTCTTCAGCACCAACCCATGACTAATTGCCTGTTTCAAATTAACGTAGTGAATAACATAATTAGTTTTGCTGTGAAGGGTAGTCATGAGCTTGGTTTGTTTGGACCCGGAAGGGCGCTCTTTCACCGGCATGAATGGCAGGTTCTTGTGATCTTTGTGGAGTGATGATGGATATTCCACATCTACCTCCAATATGTAGCCCATATCACTATCATCAAGCACAGACATGACATCCACATCAGTGCACTGACCATCTAAAGTTGGAATGTGGTAAGGGCAAAGACATGGCCCAGCCATACAAGTTGTTGGCATCTACATATTGGAGGTAGGCCGGTGACTTGCTGGAATCATGTGTGGTGGACAATTCCTTATTGTTGGCCACACAGTGTCTCTTGACACACTGAGCTACCCCTCCACGGATGCCAGCTTCGATAAAAAGATGAATGTCGTAATCGGTGATCAGCTTGAGTTCCACTCTGGTCTTCTTGAGCATAGCATCGAAGGAGAAACCGGGGGCACTGATGTAACGCACACAGTCTAGACCATACGTCTTCAAACACAGGCCCCGGAAATTCTCAAAAACGTCGCACAGAAGTAGGACATTGGTCTTGAGGTAGATGTTGCTTGTATTCTCCTAGAGTCGCACAGTTAAATTTTCTTCCAGATGTTCTTGGTGTGCTGGTAGTCGCTTGTGGTGATGCTGCTGCCGGTTAGACGGTTGTAGAAAGCCTCTTGAGGTGGTAGTTGTGACTCCTCGAGTTTCCCCCACGAATCGACATAGTCGTAGGGGAACACTCCTTTCCTCGTCACCAACTCGAGCTCATCTTGATTGAAGAATCTTGCAGTGTCCTTAAATTCTGAAGATGGCAGGTTTTGTACGAGTGCTGCGAGGCTGGCAGACATGAATCTAAATGTATCGATGAACTGTAAAGTAAATTTGTCACCCAAACATTTACTGAAGGTTATTAATTTCTCCTCCGTGTGCGGGGTTATAAATATGTCACGGGCATCATAACCTAACTGTTTGATGATGAAGTTTTCGTCGTATGTTAGGTTAAGGAAAAGAACTGGCAATCTCTTGGGACGACGACGAAGCTTATTATAATTGTTGCAGGCTGGTCCAATGTAGTTTCTGGTCAGGTGATCGTGATCGTGGACTTTGCGATTTTTTGCAGTGAAGGCTCCAGAGCAGTAGCAGCAGGTGGTGGCAAAAACGTAGGCAGTCTTCTCATCAGGTGTCAGCTGTCTCGTCGGTTCAGACACTCTATAAATGTCTTTCACCTGATTACCAATCTTCACAATTTCTTCCATGAAATGTTTAGCTGCATTTTGTCCTTTATGTAGATTCCATAGCTGTACGGTTCGTGCTTCTGGTAATTATATGCGGAGGAAGTATCAGGGTTTGGCAGGCACATCTGCACAGGTACCAGCATAGCCTCAAAGTCTGCGTAGACGACTATTGGCACATTATCACTATTCTGGTAGTTTGCGAACTTGAGCACAAGAGGTTTGCCATCCTTCTCTGGCTGTGGCATCTCTGCTCTCACTGGTGCATACTCGTTACAATACCTCCTGTGTTCGGTCAATGTCTCTTCGCCTGTCAGTCCAGTTACACGTGGAATGTCCTGGTACCACTTCAGGCATCTCTTGCAGATATGTAAATTTCCTCTATGTGTTGTAACTTGACGTCGTACCAGGCGGGAAAAGTTTTCGATGTAAGTGTAGTGAGAGTTCTTATCTTCTGTCATCATCATTAATAAGTCAAAGTGTTGGTTCTGTTCTTCTTTGGCGACTCTGATTGGAACCACCATTTCCTCTTCGTCGAGAGCGTAGATGTTGACACTGACTCCAGGATTCTTCCTCTCGAACATTGCAATCTGTCGTAATGGTGTGGGGAACTCAATCCCAACAAAATTAAATATTGACTGCAGGTCAATATATCGCTGGTTCACGCGTTCTGGATTCCATACTTCGACGAATCTTGCTAATATTGCCCACATAAAATATTTGTTGTCCTCGTTCTGAGGGTTAATAATGGCTTCTCTAGCTGTAATGCTTGCTGGTAGATCAATAAAGCTGGATGCTGTCAGTGGCTCAAGTTTATTAATTCTCAGCTGCAGTCTTTTAATTGAGGTAAGGGTCCAGCCACTTCCCTTTCCCTGATAATCCTCCTCTTCTTGACATATTTTAACAAAGTTAGCCTCCACTGCTTCTTTAATATCGCTAGTATTGTAGAGTGGCACGTTCTTGGTCTTGAATGCCAGCTGATCGCTCTCTTCATCGTGAGGCTCGGGCTTACCATATATACATTCCAAAAACAGATTAAATTTAATGGCTCCTTGATCTTCGATTTCTGCCTCCAGTTGGCCGATGATGTTGTCCTTCATCTCCTCCAGGTAGCTGCAGATGTTTGTTGCCTCGCTGGATGTATTTTCGGCCACATATGTCTTCATTATGCCTTTGAAGGCAGTCTCAGCCTGCACGAAACCAAACTCATTGGCTGCACCAGCCCCGACGACTAATCGTCTGCGGGAACTGCCACCAGCAGAAACCAGACGAGCAGGAATGGTACGGCAGGAGTCAGCAACATGCTGACGCTTTGCTGGAGGTGGTGCAGGTCCAATGCACTTAGATACATGAGCTTTCAGCTTATCTGCCCTGGTGAATTGTCGTTCGCACTTGCTGCACTCAAGTGTCTTGCAGTTCGGGTTAATCCAGCAGCCGGTCTCGTGACGCCTTGCATGGCAGGTCTGAGCGAAATTCTTATTGCAATACTTGCATCTTGATGTTGCAGACTGCTTCACTTCACCAGTGCATTCTTCAGTATGCTTCCTCAATTCATAGGAGCGAGCAAATTACTTTCCGCACTTGTCACAAATATAGTTAGGTTCCCTGAAGGGGTTAAGTTTGCAATTGGCTTCGTGGCGTAAACCGTTTCTGCGATCGTTAAACATCCTATCACAAAACCCACACTGCAATATTGAAGGTGGCATTGTACTCACCAGAGTTGAAGAAGTAGAAGGAAGTGAAGAGATGGAAGAAGAAGAATCAACGTTGAAAACCTTGTTGTTCATGGTTATGTTTTGAAAAAAACAAATCACCGATAGCGAGAGAACTCAGACGATGTGTAGCCAACAAGCAGCGAACAAAGACTGAGGATGATTCAGGTCGCGCAATGTCTCTTATAGCCTCGGTAGGAAATGGTGACGAGCAAGTTCAGTCTCGTCAAGTTTCGTATCGTCACAGAGCACAGTCGTGGTGACCGAGGTGCTGCGACAGCGAGTCATGTTTCGTGTCGTCATCCAGTCGTGTCGTCATCCAGGGTCGGCTCGCGCGCGCAAAGACTCGTCCGACAGGTTCGTGCGCGCTCTCAGAGCTGGAGCCACATGGTCGCGACTGCAGCTGCGCGAGTGTCGTCATCCTCCTTCAGCCTCTCGCTACCTCGAGCAGGAAAGATGTTTCTCGCAGCTAAACTCTACTCGGCACGAAAAATTCTGCTACCGAAATACTTTTCGCCGATTACAAGTAGTAGTATGTTGCCGATTCTAGTACACACTCGTAATTTTAATATTTTCGAGACATTTACAAATAGCAGTATTTGGCCGATTACAAGTAGTAGTATGTTGTAGATTCTAGTACACACTCGTAATTTTAATACTTTCGAGAAAAATAATTAGTAGTATTTGGTACACTCATAACTTTATGAGAATACAGGGATTTATTTTGTTCGGCATGCTAACATTGAAATAAAATTCGTCATTGTACCAAGTTTAAACTCATCCTACAAGCAGCATGAAATGACTACACTTTTATGCATCAGAAAAAGTTAACCTTATTTTTGAATCGTTAAACCTCAATTTCTGTATGGTACATTGACATAAGCAGTCAGTTTAGAACTGTTAAGCTATTTTTGCCAGCAGTATTTCCTATTAGTCTTAAACTATTTTTGTCTATGTTGACAAGATTATTATTTTTGTGACATTAAGGTACATCGGAAATGAAAAATATTTTTATTTTCACAAATCATATTTTATTTGACACAAAAAAACATATATACAATTTCAGCTCTCCTGCTCAATCATACATTTTTCTTTTGCAATGTGTCAAATACTTTTCCCAATATTGTGAAAGTTTGTATTACACAGTCAACAAAAGCGGCGGGATATTTTGCTGATCGGACTGCATCTTCTACCAAATCAGGCGGAGACGAACTGCATTTTCTCTTCTTTGAAGGACCAGCTTCAGATGTCTTGCGTTTCTTCCGACTGGAGACGTCTTCTTGAGTGATGACTGCAGGAACTGTAGTACTCTGCAACTGGACCGTAGTGCAGTCTGGTGCATGCAGCGAAATCTTGTCACAGTGGTTGATTGCAAAGACGATCACGTCGGTCTCGGAGCAGGGCAGCTTTGTCTCTTCACATATGTAGAATACAGCACACTGTCCATACGTCGTACAGTCTATAATCTGTTGACATGGCTCATTAGATGCAGGTTCATGAGCCGACAAACTGTAATATACACCATCACACTCTTCATTGTACGTACACAACATTCCCTGAGACCAGTAGGAATATGTCACTTTGCTTAGGCCAGGCACCACACTTACATAATGATTAGCTGGATGGAAGGTCTCCATGTTGATGTGCCGGTGGTCCACTGCAAACTGTAAGCTGTTCAGACCTCTCATGATGTAGACTGGTTGTGATGATGTCACATCAGGATCTCTGCAAGTAGTGACAGGATGCGAGCGATGATGTCACAGAAGGCTTCCAGACATTTACATTTGCTGCGACAAATAATTTCTCCTTCCACAGTAACACATTCAGGATCGGGTTCCTCCTCCTTCATGACTGCACACAAATTAAAGTTTTTATATCAGTTTATATAGTTTGTCAGAAAGATGTTGCCAAATACACTTCACACGTTAGTGGCGAGCACACTGTGTTCCAAGTTGTCTTGCCTCGGTTCATGATGGTGGTATGAAGATCTCCGTTACAGTATTCCGTCCATCGAATTACTTCACCACCAGGTCGGCGTAGCTCATAGCTGATACTCTGATCAAACCATTTTTGTTGCAGCTGTTCTTCATTTGTTTGAGTGATGAGCGAACTTGTAGATACAGGCAGTTTGGTATCTGGGTGTAGGTGATGGACGGCACACATTTCAAAATTGCAAGGCACTGGAATTAATGACATATGATCTTCTTCGTTATACAGAATCCAGTGTTCGATTCCATTACAGGCTTCCACTTGTTAGACGAGTCCAGATGGTTTGTAACTTACTGTGCGTTGTCCATCTTCAACACGTACTGTCAGTGCAGGTGGTCTGAAACTCACTTTGCGGTAGCCGATGGTCACATCCCCATACTTGCCGCTGCTTGCTGGATTGAATAAGATAGACATGGCAGGAGAGCTGTTGTCTTCACGGCTGCTGACGCACGACTGAACACTTCTTACTCAATCTTGTCTAGCGAAAAGTTGATAATGCGAAGTCTTGACATTCCCTATTGGCTTTGTTCCACCATACGTCACGTACACTGCCGGAGACTCATTGAGATTCTTCATTTCATCATCGCTGAAAAGCTGCACGTACCTCTTTGGAAGATGAATTTTGAATTCTTCATTTAACATGCAGGTGATGCTCTTTCCATAAGTTGTGTTGACTAGCTGGAAATTGGTTGCGTGGTACTTCTTGCCGACTTCCACATCCTGGAGCTTCTTGTACTGCACGCCCTGGTTCAACTTCTCGAAGAATGCAAGCATGGTGACTGGTGACGAGTAACTGCTATAACTGAGCTCTTTGCCCCTCTCTTTATACGGCCGGAGCTTTGACGTCATCATGCGACACGAAACACCAGTTTTGTATCGCCAACGCATTCTGGCGAGGGCAGGTCCAGCCCTGCTTGCATGCGTCACAGGAGTCGGTCGTCATCAACATTTGCAGAGATGGACATCCATACGTAGTTTGAACATCGATAATTTTTACATTTTCATTGCAGTAAATGGTCAACCAGCGCTTCTGTTCTGGACCGGCAACAAACACAATGTCATCATTCAGTAATTCGCTGAGCACATTATTAATTTCTTCATAATCTTCGTCTCCATCTTCCCAGTGCAGGCCGTGGAATTATTTTGTAAGCCATCTGTTTGTCTCTTATCTTCTTATGTCGAGCATGTAGCTAACGGAAACGGAGGTCTGAATTTGCAGCATTTTGTACTGCCATCATAGTAGGCGATGCAAATTACCTTAACGATGAACCCCAGTGGAGATGTGAAGCCTTGTACGTTTGCGAACATGTCGCTAGCAAAGCAAGAACTGAACTGAGCTTATGTCAGTATTTTTACCACTTTATCTCGTGCGTTGTACGTTGCCAGGCGGTCGTGAATTATGAGAGCGTAGGCTTGCGTGTTGCCCGGTATGTTCTTTGCAGCAGTCATTTCAATTCGACAGTCTATTACACCTGTGTTTATACGATCGTCTTGTTTGCTCATGTCAAACACTAGAAGCGATGCACTGTTCATAAAATCATCTGGTTCGAGTGTGGTCCATGCTTCATGTCCGTAATATGATTGTTGGAAATCTGCAAACATTTGGTATGCCAGCATGAATGAACCACTAGTGAAATTTGTGTTTAGGTCGACATATGGAAAACTTTCAGAGTTCAAAAACACTTTCGCATTCTTTATCTTGATGTGATCAAACTGTGAGCGGTCTGCACTTATTGTATTCTGTCTTCCTGTCTGGAATGCAAGAATTATGTATCGCGGTTTTTCAGTTGCGAAACTTGATTTCACGTTCCAGTTTACATTTTGAGATTGTGTAAGGCTCGGATATATTTCCAAACACCACGAGCGGAAAGCAACGTCGATATTCTTTCCTTTCTCGACAAACTTTAGCAGTTTGATTCTCTCTTCCATTTTTATCTGGACATGTGGTAGCAGCCACTCTATCGATTGCAACGAGAGTGTCACTGCCTCTGGATTTTCTGAAGTGTCCAGCAAAGCATTAGTTTGCATGTTGGCTAAAAGTATGTCCAACTCTTGTTTT
>PNEQ01056000.1:21008-48391 GCA_003012365.1 Medauroidea extradentata
GTTGTGTGTTAGAGACAAATAGTTCTTCATGGTTGTTGTAATACCCACATCTCTCGTTTGGTCGACCTCGACTCCATTCAGTTCATATGATATTTTGTTGATCATGTGAAGCACTCCATTTCGAATTATTTTGCTTGTTGCAGGTATGGTATTTCCAGCCTTTGTTAATGTGCCCCTGAATCTCAAGTACGAATTGCATTACAGCGTATATATATATCCTGGTTTTGCACCGGTGTTCGAACCTTGGACGACAGCAGATATGGTCCTGGTAGATATGGTGAATATGCGTGAAACTCAGTTCTTGTGATGGAATCCTCATAACTTACGGACTCGGCTACGTTCAGTATTTCTGCTTCCATTCTTGTAAACTTTAAAGCCTTGTCTCCTCAAGAACACAATATTTTTATGTGTTAACACACTGGTGGCTTGTGTCGTACTTACCTTTGGCTTGGTGCGAGCACTTCCTTTTATATTGTTTCTAAAGCATAGACCCATCTTTCCTGAGATGCAGACGCAATGTTATTTCTTCTCCTCTGAAATTAATAAGTTTATCCTCTTGATCGACAATGCGAACGATAATTTCCTGCACATTCTTCGCTATGATCGGTGCGTAAATACGAGATTTGGGAACTTCGACCAGCTTGAAACCCGGTGGAACTGTCGCTGCAAACTCGTGAAGTGTATTGTTTGGTTTACAATTAAGATATGAGCCTGTTACCAGATTGCAGTTCACTCTTATTACATTCACTGGCAAAATATTTACCGGCAGTGATGACTGGTGCAATCTACCGCTCTTATACATCCTGTGTTCGAACCCTATCATCGATGCAAGTGTATCATTCTCTGTAAAATCTATGTCTTCGCTGCATATGATCTCACTTTTCAACGTGTTTGAGTTTCCTCGCAAGACAAATTGCACATCAGGGGCTAATGTCTGCTTGAGGTAAGCTACAATGTCATCTATTTCATATGATCTGGTGGGTAGAGTTACCTCTTTTACATCGTCATTTTGCACGTAGCGAAACTTGCAGTTTGAACTGTCCACGTTCAGCACAGATAAATAAGTTTGGAAATCTATTAGTGCTACAGACCACGAGCCTTCCAAATCCAGTGCTGGGAAATGCACGGAGCACAGTTCCGAGCTCTTGCCCATCAAGATCAAAGTTACAGACTTGACTGATGCACTGGAAGTAAAAATGTTCTAATTTATAAATCACTTGCTAAGAAGCGAAGACACAGGTGACCGCAATTCCACTGACTAGGTGAGTGCTCATTAAAGTAATTGTAGCTCAGTTCTGCGTTGTGAAAATATTTGCACACTTCCATCGGTGGACGAAGGTTTTCAAAACTATCGTAGTACTCGACAATGTTTCCAGATTTCCGATAAGCAACCCAGTGTGTAACAGGTACTGTGCTATTGTCTAAATTTATGATTGCACATTCATTACGTCTTGGTTGTGATGGTAATTTATCTCTCATGAACACACCCCTGAAATTAGGTATTTGTAGACTTTTAGCACACTTTTTCAGATCCAAACTTGTAAGAGGTCGGTTAGGTAACCTGCTTAAGATCGTTTCTTTCCTTTCCTTTTTTTTCGGCAGCCACCTCCTGTAGGGTATGGTCTTAGGTAAAGTCCTTTGCAGTTTTTTGATCCAAGTGCGATAGCTTCCATTTGTTTGTTGTGGTGTTGAAGTTCTTGTAACTGCTTGCCTTGGTTCTTCGATGTATTCACTGCTCGAGTTATGCCACTGACTCCACCAATTAGACCTCCAAGCGCTGCCAAGCCAGGCAGGAGAAATGGTAAGAAATCTCCTTGTTTCTTGGTTGCTTTCCTTCGAGTCTTCTTTTTCTTCTGGTTGAACTGCATGCCCATTCCACGCTTGACTTTAGTCTTCATGATCTTTGATACACCCCAAGCAGCTATTCGCTCACCAAATTTTGATCCTTTAGATTGGGCAATCTTCTTTGCTTTGTCTGCAAGAATAGTGTCGGCAGCGTGCCTGTCTTCCAATTTTTTGCTTGTAGAGTAGGCTATATCGTGTTCCTTACACACCTCGTCCAATTCGTTGACTTCAATGTCACCACATGCCAATCGTTTAGCAAGCTTAGTTCCAGGACCACAAAATCTGTATCCTGGGATATGTGCTTCGAATGGTAGATTATTTATAAGCATGTTCACAAGACCACTACCACTTTTGATCTTACTCCTACGAGGCATCGCACAACACTGATTAGCGAATCTATAAGTACCTCTGTTTTATAGGTTTCGCCATCAGTAACATGGAGATAATCAAGCAAGATGTTTGTCTGCCAATACGCATTACTGCCGAAGAAGAAGCTACATCTTACGAATCAAGGCATGGAACTCTGCTTCCCAATACTGTGCGTTGCATCATAACAGGTCCTTCAAACTGTGGAAAAACATGTGTGCTTCTGAGCTTGCTGGAGGAACCAAGTGGTCTTGGGTTCGAGAATGTTTATCTGTACTCGAAATCGCTACAACAGCCCAAGTACATGCGACTAGCGAAAATTCTACATGAAGAAGAAGGTCTAAAGTATTTTCCGTTCAGCGACAATGAATCAGTTGTGTCTCCTGGCGAAGCACTGCCAAATTCTGTGTTTGTATTCGACGATGTAGCCTGCGAGAAACAATCTTGCATTCAGGAATATTTTTGCATGGGAAGACATGTGGCGGTAGATTCTTTCTACCTTTGCCAAACATATTCCCGCATACATAAACAGCTACTTCGTGACAATGTCAACGTGCTGGTTTTGTTTTGTATGGACGACCTGAACTTGCATCACATCTACTCCGATCATGTCAATACAGACATGACTTTTGATAAATTTAAAGATGTGTTTGCATGTTGCTGGAGCAATTCACATGGGTTCCTTGTAATAGCTAAAGACTTTCCTCTACTTAAAGGAAGGTACGGACGTGGTTTTGATCAGTTCTTAATCATACATCAGTGAGAGATGAGCTATGTAATCTCCAAATTCGGCCACAATGGTCTGAAACGTAAAATGGAAAGTTGTTTCATGCCTACAGACGATAGTAACTGCAGTGCTGAAGGCAAACGACTTAAAAATGTCGGTACTCCAAAAGAAGATGGAGATGCAGTTAACAAAGCACATATTCAGATGATTAATGATGATATGTTTAGTCTAGTACAAAATGTGCTGGATAGAACAAATAATGACATTGCAAGTATGATAAACGACATGGAAGTTAAACTCAGCACTATTCCCACTGACATTGAAAATTCACTGGACAGGAAATATCGTGCAATGGAAGAGTTAGTAAGTGAAACCACTGGTGCAGACAAAGTCCTGGATGAGGTTATGCCATACCTTATTAAACTTGATGCTTCAATTAAAAATATTGAAAACATGATATCATCGACTTATAATCTACCTCCAGTCATTGTTTTAGATGGGAAGAATAAACCAAACTCCAGACCACCTTCTAAAAAGACTATATAAGTCGAGAACAAAACTGATTCTGCATGCAGTACAATGTCTGACGTCGTCGGCGACTTGCAATCTGTGATTAAAAACATTCGTGAAAAGTATCTGATTGCTAAACGTGCCAGAATGGAACTTGATATGGCCAATGAGGAAGCCTTCAAGCCAATCACCGAGAGACTCGACAGATTGCAACCTACACCACCACTACCACTTGCAGTGATGAAGACCGAACCTGGAATCGAACCTAAGAAGCAACTAGTTGAAGATGAAGATGATTTGCCACTGTCTTTGTGGAAACAGCCGAATGGCTCAACTACAATGAACAATTATTTAGCTTCATATGAACCGACATTTAATGATAGGACATACGGTGTGTACAGACCAAATATAAAGTGGTATCTGGGTAACAAACAAAATTTTTTCCTACCCAATGATGGTATACAAGTGGAAAATGTAGTGATACAGCCAGCTGCAGGACTTGCTCAACTGCTGTTTGAAAATAACCCTACCAGATATTCATGCAGTGCTTTGAAACAGTACAAGCGGTTGCTGAAACTTACCAGTGCTCACTTGAAGAATAACGACCCTGCCAGCAGTGAATATAAGGATTAGACACATTCTAAATTTGACATTATTGCACAGTTGTTTCCCACTGCTGCGGGTTCTGGCCTCGATCTACACAAGAAGAGAGAAGATGGACGACAACTAGAATATGTTTACTGGAATGATGTTAATGAAATTGTCGACAGATTGAGATTGCTAATTGCATCTCAACAGGCGGGAAATAATTCCCATGTGAATGAAATATCTAGCATCGTCGAAGAATTACGAGAAGATGGTTACATAGAATGAGCCGTGCTGATATTGCTGGTGAGCTGCACAAGTCTGCAAGGAGAAATTATCCACGACGTAAAGTACTGGTGTTTGGTTTGAAGAACCTGTATCAAGCAGACTTGGTTGAAATGATTCCTTATGCTCGCAAGAATAAAGGTTTCAAATACCTGCTGACTGTAATCGACTGCTACAGCAAATTCGCATGGGCTCTACCTGTCAAATCTAAAAATGCAAAGAATGTAACAAATGCTATGAACACAGTTTTGCAAGATGGAGGTGCATCCAAGAACCTACATACGGACCTCGGAAGAGAATTCTACAATCCAGCATTTCGAACCTTGATGTCAAAACATAAAATAAACCACTACTCTACACATAGTGGTATGAAGACTAGCATTGTGGAGAGATTCAACCGCACCTTGAAAAATGAAATGTGGAAAAAATTTTCGTCACAAGGAAGTTATAAGTGGCTGGATATACTGGACAAGCTTGTGTCGAATTACAACCACAGAGTACATCGGACCACGAAAATGAGACCAGTGGATGTCAAGGATAATTCATTGCTGCAATCTGTCTACAGTGATGAGAAGAAACTAGATGTGCATAAACCAAAGGCCAGAGTTGGAGACTATGTTCAGATATCAAAGCAAAAAGGACAATTTGCTAAAGGTTACACACCAAACTGGAGCACTGAAATATACAAGAAGATCAAGATTCGTCACTATGAACCAAGGATTCATTTTCTCGAGGACATGGATGGCAGACCTATCCGAGGAGGATTCTACACAGAAGAAATTCAAGTTACAAAGTTTCCAAACACGTATTTGATCGAGAAGGTTTTGCAGCGCAAAGGTAACAAAATGCTGGTGCGTTGGCTTGGGTTCGATGCCTTGCATGATAGTTGGATATCAAAGTCTAGCATTACCGACTAGTGATTGAATAAATATTCTCATCTTGTAAGCAAGGCTGGCCCCTAGTGTATGGTTACTCAGCGCAGTACGTGTATAAACCTGCAAAGCCAGCCGTGTGACGTGGGTTGTTCGTCGCGACCTCCACAGCACATGACATCAGCCCCTGCTGGTCACCCAAGCCGCATGCTCGTCACGACCTGCACAGCATAAGTGCGTCAGGTAGGCACCATGTGACACGACCTGCGCACCATGGCAGGCCAGCCTTCAGATTATCCTGAGATGTCGAGCGGGTCGGTCACGTTCTGCGCCACTATGCTAGAAGACGACAGCCAGCTCACCCCCCGAGACAGGTCTCCTCTGCGGCGAGAACATCAGAGAAGGTGGATATCTCCACCACCAGCGCCGAGATATGAGCATAGGCATTGCTCATCACCTATTCTGGAGGAAGATGAAACCTTGTGGACGCCAGCTCCATCACCTACACCGACCACGATCCAGGTCTGGCCTCAAGCCGTCGAACGTGTACTCACACCGGTGGCCTGGAGTGAGTACCTATTCACCAATATCACCAGCATCGTCAACTGAACGTCTGGACGAGGTGGACGATTGTGAGGAGGAAATAACATTGAGGGTTGTCCACGGCGAAGTTCGCCTTCATCGAGAACAGGCTGCTGCAGCACATCATACAGCTCATAGACTACGCGAAGTTAATTTTAATATTCTTCTGGAGGAGATCCGTAGTCTAAGGAATGAAGTCAGACATCTGTGAGACTGTAAACATCGGGAATAAGATCGTTTTCTTTGTGTGTGTGTATATATTTCCTTTACTTTAATAAATAAGTTCTTAATGTGTACTCCTGTGTGTTTGTGAGATGTTATTCCATATGCCTGTCATAACTTTTCTTAAAGAGCATCAGATGCAACAGTAAATGTACACGCAATCAATATTTACATAGCACACTATTACAAAAGGTTAAAAAAAAAAACTGAAATAATTATGGATGTTATAGCTCTGTCTTGGGCTCTCGCAATCTCCATGCACATGCAATCAATATTTACATAGCATACTATTACAAGGTTTAAAAAAACTGAAATAATTGTGAATGTAATAGCTCTGTCTTGGACTCTCGCAATTTGTAGTATCTCAGTGCTTGCCTACCAACCCAGGGTAAGCAGGGGTGACTGACTCTACAGAGAGGATTATGCTGTGTACCAGATAGAGCAAGAGAATCACATAGGGGTGGGGACCTGTAGGAATGACAAAGCATCAGTATAAAATTCTAGAGCAGGGAGGATTGGTCTGGGGAGCCAAGGAATGATAGAGCAAGAGTAGAAAGTTCATGGCTGGGAGGATTGGTATGGGGAGCCATGGAATGACAGAGCATGAGTATAAAATTCTAGAATACAGGAAGGGGGTGGGGAGCCAGAGCAGGGGGGATTGGTCTGGGGAGCCATGGAATGACAGAGCAGAAGGAGCGGAGTCAGAGCAGGGGTGGGGAGCAAATGGAATGACAGAGCAAGAGAATCATGCAGGGGATTGGAATGGGGACCAGATGGAATGACAGAGCAAGAGAATCATGCAGGGGATTGGAATGGGGACCAGATGGAATGACAGAGCAAGAGAATCACATAGGGAATTGGAATGGGGACCAGATGGAATGACAGAGCAAGAGAATCATGCAGGGGATTGGAATAGGGAGCAGATGGAATGACAGAGTAGAAAATTCTAGAAAATTAAGTGACATCATCAAAGGCAGGTGACGCAATCCAAGATGACGACCGGAAGTGATGCACTCCAAGATGGCGACAGGAAGTGACGCAATCCAAGATGGCGACTGCAAAAGGTCAAGGTCATCAAAGATGGTGGACGGGTGATGTCATCCAAGATGGCCGCCATGTGCCCGTATGTCCGATCCCCCTTCCCCCTGCCTCCGGAGGAACATTTTCCATCTACTTGGGGTCCACACCATCACACCATATGCCTCCAAACAGACCGTCCTGAAATTCTCAGAAATGTCTGCTAACAAACATGTATCCACATGTAAATACTGCAAGGCATACTCCATTAAGCTACCACAGTTGAACGCATTCCAGGCAGCCTGAGCATACATGTAACCACTCTTGCTCACGCCCTCGCCTCGCATTACATTATATAATGCGTTCCTAGGAGGCAGGGAAGTCTCATGTAGATTTTCCATAGACTGCACATGGTCGTATGGAAATACTCCCTTTCTTTGCGCCAAATCAAACTGAACGGCGTCTGAAAACTGCGCCCGGGTGAGTTTTAGCTGGTGCGACACCAGATTGCCAGCTAAAAAGTCCAGCGATGCGGTCATGAAATTAAAAAAATCTATAAACCTAAGTCGTACTGTGCGCATGCCTCCTTGTGCAGTGTTCCCATAGGGAATATGTTTTGTGATACACTTGTAACGCTCCATAGTATTCCAATGACTATGATTTTGCCTGGGTTTTCCACAACCACGCTGCCATCTGCCTGAGTGACACGGCGAGAGGCCAACGGACGCATAGGAAAATGACCGTCATAATGTCGCATGTTGTGGAAAACAGCTACGAGCTGATTCTTCGCAAGACGGAACTCTAAATTGCACTTGTTGTGCGCGTATCCTCTAAGTTCACCAGTCAGGTGGTCATGGTCAAGTACAATTTTGTCTGAAGCATTATGCAAGTCCTTCTTGCAAATGTGACATTTAGTCTGACTCGCGAGCCGGACCCTATCGGTCGCACTCAGCGCCTTCTTACCTACATCTACCTTGTAAATGTCACATACATATTTTTCAGCTCGATAAGTTTAGCCACAAGACATTCCATACAATCCTCACCCACAAACGTATGGTACTCTGTTTTGCTAGCATCGTAACTACACACTAACAAAACAGACGCAGTGTACGGTACGTGTTTATTCATAACAATTGTGTTAGAACCGCCATCTTGTGGCATACATGTAGCCATGGGCTGCAAAAAGTTTCAGTGTCGCAGTATGCTACAAAACCCATTCTCTACTGCATAGAAAAATTTGTGAATTCAAGCCACTTATCATCCTGGCTAGGGAATGTAGCTCGTACAGCAGAGTGTTGTTTTCACTGCTCAGTGTGTGCAGTGAGACTGTCTTCTCTCGGAAAATACTGAAGACAGTACTAGCAAATATAAATTTTTCCTGTATGTTTCGGCAACTGACTGTGTACAATACTAGCTAGATTTTTTATAGCTACAAAGTGTAAATGGGCAGTACATTCACTGGCGCGAAGTGCCAAAACTTTTACGTGGCACTCTCTTCGCACAGGAGATATGTGAAGAGGATATGCGAGTGTCCGTCGCGTTAGCATACGTTTCGTCAATAATATTTGTGTCTTTGTCAACGCAAGTGTACACATTATCACAAATATTATTCACCTCCTCGAAACGCGACACCTGATGAAGCGTTGTGGGGAGAGTCACACCAGTCGTCTTAAGGACCCTCCAAGGATCAGGGTAAGATGTGTGTCTGTTAGCATTACGTGGTGCGGGATACAAACCCGCGACCACACTGCACAAAAAACTGTTGTTGGTAGGTCAGTCTACATTGATGCAAGCTTTCCTATTGCCAATAAACGCAGGAAGTTAGGTGTGCGCAGCGCCTACTGTGAACGGTATATTGAGATATATGCACATCCAGTTGTAGGAGGAGCTTCAAAGCCCACCCACTACTGCAACAAGCAAACTCTGTGACATTATTTGTAAGTGCGGGAATTAATTCCTCATAAAATGTTTCACCCACATCTGAGAACTCGAGAAGCGCACGTGATTTGAAAGAAAAATGAAACGTCTCTGTGGTAGTTACCTACGCCATGCTACCTTTAATAAATTTACCACTCAGAGACACATACACTTTAATGGGTCGGTGTTGCCGCGAGAGTAAAGCCAATATTGGCTCTTTACACCTGATAAGAAATGTGTTCAAATCCGCGTCAGTCTCAACCCGATCATTACTAATATGCACGTCCACAAATCTGTTACCAAACGCAGTATCCAAAAGCTTGTAAGTGAGCGGAGCTGGAGATAAGAGCTCAACAACAGCAGCTGACGAGGTCGACGCGACATGAGATGTACCGGCCTCGCCAACATTCTGTACACAGATGCGCTTAGCAGGAGAAGACATCTTTAAGTTCCCATTTATGAAAAAAAAAAAAATAGATACATAGTAGCACATTTTTTCAGCCAATTCTGCAAGAAGGAAAAAAATATACATATAATAACATAATTTATTGGTTGTTTCGATAGCTCAGTGGATAGAGTGTTAGAGTGAAACTGCAAAGGTCCAGGGTTCGAATCCCCATTTAAACAACTTTCTTTAATTCCCCATCACGTATTCGAACTATGGACCTGTAGAGCAGTGCCGTTATAGCATCTGAACTACAGAGGTGTAAACACACACAATACCTACATGCATACATACACACACACATATACGTACATATGTATGCATGCACACAATACATACATACATTCAAGTATAAAATATGTACTGCTACATAAAATCACACCAGACAGCATCTACATACATGCAATACATACATACACTACATTCAAACACGTAACACTACATTCAAACATGTAACATTATATTTTTAAAAAAACATTAATATATGTAACGCTACATGAAAACCCACCAGACAGCATCTACATACATTCATATGTACATTCACACATACAGTAAATCATACATGTACTCACAGCAAGACAGCAAGAAGCTAGTTGCGCTCATCACAAGACAGCATACAGTCTCACAATAGCTCTGAATGCATACAACACGGTGTTATATAGAAGGTCAAGTTCAAAGAACAAAACAAGGTAGTGTGTTTAGATATAAGAGGGGATGGAGGGTGGCGGTCTACGCTTGAAAGGCGAGCAGTTCCCAGCATCAGTTCTTTTGTTATGAGTGCAGGTGTTCCCCTTTTCAATCATTCATATTCATGACCAAGTGTAGCACAAACCCTCCCCCAACCAGATGTGTACTCAGAACTGTGTTCCCCGGACTGGTTCTCCCACTAACATACTCGGAAATGAAACGAACATACATATTTATTTTAAACATGTATTGCTGTAAACTCTGCAGTACATTACCAAGTACTTTACGTAAACAGTTATGAAAAATGCTCTTAATATCATATTCGTTCTTTACTTTCCGTATCTTTGTGATGCGTGAAGTCCTGACACGTGATGATGTGCTGCGAGGCGTCGTGACACAGGGCGACGTGACACACAGCAATGCGGCGTATGGAGGCGTCACACATTATGAACTATGAAGTACGATGCTGTTAGCTTGTTCTGGGTTCAAGTCCTTGAAATGCTCGTACACGGCGTCTACGCTGCACAGAAGAGGTGTTGAGTCCAACATGTAGTACACGGGACAGTTATTTATGTCCCCACAAGCGATAATATCGTGTCTGCGCTCATCCCCTAGATGAACGGCAGTAACCTTGATGTGGAATATTTTGTCACACAATTTCGTAAAGTGTCGTAAAATACCCAACGATTAATAAGCGTATTTAATGCTGCTCCTACCTTGTTTAACACTCACGTACAGATTGGCTGGATGAAAGTTCATGGTGACAGACACCGCAGAAACGTAGATGTTGGTTGGTAGCGAACGACGGGTCCAGTACCCGCCAAAGCTTCACTACGTTGCTTGAAGTATACAGCTCAAAGTCTCGTTAGCAACTGACGATAGGTTTTACAACACAATTACGTAGCGAGGAATTGTAGTGTGCGTCGTAAATACGTAGCGAGATGTATTTTCATACCTACGTACACGCAATAAAGGCAGACACATTTGAAGTCACCTCCGTCACTCTTCGTATTTCGCGTTTCTTATTTCACAACTCCATTCACAACACAACATGTCAAATGTGTTATCTGCTTGACAATGTCTATGTATGTCACCGTCACAAACCTCATATCAGCTGACTATGGTGCCAATTTCAGGTCGTATTAGCTTGTAATCAATGTGGTGATCAGACTGTTGTTCATGCAACACTTCGTTAAAACTGAGCTGCAGCAAGTTGTCAAACGTGCACAGTAACTTTACATTTGGACGTAAATGGTAGACAGGACAGTTGGCGAGCTGACACTCCACACCTTCTCTGTAACGTATACCTAACTATGTATCAATGTAATACGTCCAATGTTCATTGTCGTTACATACGTGCGTTTGCAATGGTAAGCCACAAGGCTTAAAATATACACGCCTATACCCAACCTGCACTGTCTCAGAGGTTTCAGATGGGTTAAACAACACCGGCATACTTGTGGAGACTGACTTGAAGTCAGTTATGTTAGCATATTAACTACAATGCTCCGCGAACCACGCACGTAAGTTTTCGGCGTTTTACTGAGCGTTTGTGAACATGTAATAATCTCCATACTGTTTACGTAATATTGTAAATGACGGACAGTCATACGCAGACTGTAAATCAACTACGGTATTTGCACACAGCATACGCATTATTCTTTCCTGGCCTATTCCCGAGACGTACATGGTAGAAGTACCTATGCATTGTTTAAGACGAAGCAGTTAATCTGTGTACGGGATACTGCCTTCATTCCA
This sequence comes from Medauroidea extradentata, assembly GCA_003012365.1. Taxonomy (NCBI): domain Eukaryota; kingdom Metazoa; phylum Arthropoda; class Insecta; order Phasmatodea; family Phasmatidae; genus Medauroidea; species Medauroidea extradentata. Next base: position 32,827 of record PNEQ01056000.1, read on the forward strand.
AGTGATGCCGTGATAATTACACACCAACCACACATTCGTGCGTTTACATTTACAATCCAAAGCACACAAAGGAAATGGCGCTTTTAGCGTGAAAGTTTCTGTCTCACCATTCAGTTGTGCTACACATACTCTCTTTACAATAAACCCGGATCATCTGTAGAACCCCTGTATGTTACAGAACATGATCTCAGAGGTTCGCATGAAACTATCCTACGTCAATACTTTCTCGAGTTTATCTCGGGCATTGTAAGAAATAAGTCTATCATGTAATATAAGGGCAAAAGCTTGCGTTTCTGGTGGGAAAATTGTGCCCGCTGTTATTTCTATTCACGAATCAATAATGTTAGAGTTTATTGTTTTGTTTTATATTCACACATCAAATACGAATAATGGTGCTTACTCGACGTAGTCAATAGGTGCTAAAGTTGGAGACGAATCTCGTCCATAATAAGCAGCATGAATCACTCTGTACATTTAGTAGACAATCAAATATTCACTGTTGGTGAAGTTTACATTGAAATCGGAATACGGGTAACATTCGCTGTTTAGATACAGTTTAATTTTTTTTATGTTGCAGTGGTCGAAAAGCGACCCGTCTCTAGTTACGATATTTTGACGATTAGATTGTAAACCATTTATTACAAATCGTGGTTCCTCCGCGGGGAAACTTAATATTACGTTCCATACAATCGTGTGCGCACTTGGTAAGGTAGGGTAGCGTTCCAAACTCCAGGAGCGGAACGCAACCATATGTCTTTACCTATCTCTACATGTTTCAGTAAACGCACACATTCCCGCGTACTTACGATCACGTGTGGCACTAACCATTCTACAGTCTTTAGTTCTAACATGACAGGTTCATCAACGTCTCCTGTACGAAACAGTGCATTTGCTGTATAATTTGTTAACAGTGGAACAAATTCCTGTTTAGCTTTATGATCACACGGATATAGTCCTCGGCGAAGCCGAGTAACATTCTCAGTGGAATAATTGCTTCGTATATTCTTCCAGGATGTATTTTAAACTTGAAATCATCTTTATTAGCCCAACTCGCTACTTTGCACGCCTGCCTGTTTTTCGTACGTAGCTACAGACACGTAATTTTTTTTATCGTTGACGTGATACCAACATCGCTCGATTGGTCAATCTCTACACCGTTTAATTCGTAGGCTATACAATCAAAGGGGTGCAGTAGTCTATTTCGCACAATTCTAGAGTGTACGGCATTAGTTCCACCAGCTGTTTTTAATGTTCCTCGCAGTCTGATGTGCGACTTGCAAATCAGCGTGTAAATATCTTGGTTCTGTATAGAAATCTGTATTTCCGACGGAAAGGCATACGGGCCCGCTCTAAACGGTTCGTATATACGCAATTCGGTCTTTTTGATTGCGTCGTCCAATGTTACGCGTTTGTCAATATTAAGAATCCCTTCCATATCTGTTCACAGTATATCCTAACCTCTGTATAAAGTGCTCATTGGAGCATGTTAACGGTATAGTCTTCCTTCGAGCCCTGATAGGTTTACGTTTATGCTCATGTCGTTTTTTACTGTGTTTTATCATGCGCTGTGTTATTGAGAACATTAATCGCCATATCTGTCGCACACTGAACGTACTCTAATATGTCTGTGTTGCTTTTATAGTTTCTACGTTACTTTTCTCATGTGAATACGAACGGTTATATCTTCCTCGCGAATATTTATCAATCTGTCATCCTGGTCAACTATACGTAGGACAATCTGATCCACGCAGTTAACTATTACAGGTGCGTAAATTAGCGTGCGAAGATGTTTAATTATTTTGAAGCCTGGAGGAACGGAACACGTAAACTCATGTATAGTGTTGGACGGTTTGCCGTTTAAATATAGGAACCACCTGCAATATTTATATTTACTCTACACATGTTTATTGGAAAAATATTAATAGGGTCCTGCGATTCGTGGAATTGGTTAGCGTGGTATATTGTCTGCTTGAATCCCAACATTTTGCCAAATGTACCACGCTCTCCAAAGTCTACTAATACATCGGACAACATCCAACACTTGAGCGTATCTTTAAATAATTCAATCCTTAAATATTCTTCGATATCGGAGTCTTCGTAAGAGCCTGTAGGGATTACAATTTCCCGTCGCTCACTATTACTACTTGCATAACAAACAAATCGGTTGTTTCCTACATCAATATTTGGTATAGAATTATAACTAACTAGGCTAACCAGACATACTTGTCATTCACCGGACAAGTCTAGAGGCAGAAAACATCTAGCCTTCAATTCAGTTGTTGTACCTGTCAACAGTAAAGTTAGCGACATTATTACTGGACGTTGGTTACCAACTACTTGCCGCTTTCATAAGTGCGCGCGAGAAAGTTGTGACACAAGTGTCCGCAGTTCCACGTGTTTGATAACTGGTCGCTCAAGTAATTATACGTTACTTTGGTTCCTCGCAAGTTAGCGCGCACCTCTTTTGGTGGACACAAGTCGCCGAAACTGGCGTAGAAATGTGCGTTGTTGTCTATTTTGCTAAAACACATCCAGTGCGTGCCGGCGCCTTTGCGATCGTCCAAGTTAACTGTTACGTTTTCACGTATGTGTGGTTTTCGAGGAAGACCGTTCCTCATGTACACGCTTCGAAAATACGGTATGCATAATTTTTTAGCATAGCAATGCAAATTTCTATCTGTTAGCGCATGCCGTGGTAAAATGTTTAATATTTGCATTTGCATTTTTTTAAACCTCTGCCTTGTCGATATGGTCTTATATAGAGTAGTGTGCACGTTTTTTCTGCATTAGCGGCTAAAGTTTCCATCTTGGCATTGTGACGCATAAGTTCCGCTAAACGTTTTTCATTAAAATTTTTTTTTATGTTATTGTTTTTGCAATCGAACTGGCTCCCCCAGCTAATGCACCGAGGGCTGCTAATGCTGGAAATAGTAATGAGATGATCCCACCTTTCTTACGTTTTGCTACGCCACATTTTTTTTATATATATATTTCCAGCACGGGTTTTTAATTTAGTGTTCATAATTCGATACAAGCCAAGAAGTTGCTTTTTTACCAAGTTTCGTCTGCGGTGATTTTGATATTTCAACTGCTCGGGTTGCCAACTCGCGGTCTCCTGCGTGGCGTTCACTGAGATCGTTGGTATTGAAATACCTGTTTATAGCCTTAACTCCGCGCGATAATATCGTGACAACTCAAGTTCCAGGACCACAATAATTATATGATGGTACATGAGCTTCGAAGGGTAGGTTGTTTATAAGCTTATTAAATAAACCGTGTCCTTTCTTTATCTCGTGTGCATGAGGCATAGTTATACACTGCGGTGTAGCATATATATAGTGACACTTATGTACGGTTTAGCTCAGTAGCAATGAAGATAATTAAGTAATAACACGAACTGCCAGTAGTTATTTCAAATAAAGAAAAATAACTCAACAATTTAGGAATATATGGTCTATTGTTACAGCATAATGTTTTAGCGATCGTATCGGGGCCAAGCTCTTGCGGCAAATCGTGCTTAATATTGAGTTTACTCGAACAACCAAATGGTTTAAAGTTTGAAAATGTGTATGTGTTTTCCAAAATTTTATATCAAGACAAATACAAGCGTTTGGAGAAACTTATAAACTCTTCTGAGGGAATGAAATATTTCCCTTCCAACGACAAGGAACAAATAGTGTCGGCCAATGACGCTTCACCTAATTCGATATTCATTTTCGACGATGTATGGGCCAAACCACAAAGCGAGATTCAAAAGTACTTCAGTTTCGAACGTCACTGGGGTGTTAAATGTTTCTACTTGTCGCAAAGTTATGCTAGAACCCGAAACACAATTGTGGAGAACATTTTAATGTTGTGGTGTTGTTTAAGATGGACAACATGAATATACATCACATTTATACAGATCGTGTTACTACAGATATGTCACTTAACAAGTTCAAAGAAATGTGTTCGTACTGTTGGCGTGATAAATTTGGATTTTTTACTATTGTTAAGGACATTCCTATAAGTAGTGGTAGGTATAGGTATTGTTTTGATGATTTCATCATTGTTGACGAAGAATGAGCTACTCAATTTCAAAGTTTGGTCACATCATGCTTAAGAAATAGCGTGACCACGAATGTATTACGCATTATGCGAGTGGTGCGTGTAGTATGAGTGGACATGTGTTGCGCGATCTCGGGAGTCCATTACACAGTACTGATGCAGTGAATAAGGGGTATGTTACCCACATAACCACTATTACAATGGATGCTGTACGTACGACCGTGGGTGAACTAGAAAAAATGTTTACTGCTACAATAGAGAATTTAACACTTGATTTGAATCGAAATTTGGAGGTGGGTTCTGATGCTCTGAAAGAAACAGCGGGCATAGATGACAATATGAGTGTATTGGCAAACTTGATTGAAAGTTCACTATCACGTATTGTGTCTGAAAAACAAAACATTTCAAGGAGTGTGACACGGGAAACAACCAAAACCTGAAAGCTAAGCTGCAAGTGATACACGAGAGTTTGAGGAGAGAACTAATTTCGCGCTTAGTAGACGTACCTATGAACAATAATGTAGAAAAACATACAGACGATGTTGGAAAGAAATTATTTAAGCATTTAAATGGCAAACTAAGTGTGTTGGAGAGTAGAACAGAGAACGTACATACAATACTTATTAATGTTGAGAAAAAACTTGAAACATGCTCCACTGACACTACAAGACATGAGTAGACATAACTTTTTTTTATGTCCGTGTAGGTAGGATGCTTAAGAAGTGCGTAGATTCGAGTCACGTTGCATGCGAGTCTAGAAACGGATGCGATGTACGACAGAGCCAGATGGGAGATACTGTCTCGCTGTGTGCAAGAAATGTCATGGGATGGAAGAGGCAAAAAGAGGGGAAGTCTGGTGTTGCATGCAAGACCGACGTGCGCGTTCGACACATGGGTTTTGTAATGTTCACATTTGCTATATAAATATCTAACATTCTCATTTCCGCGTTACAATAATGTCGGCATTTGCAGAAGAGCTACATGACGTAGTAGCATCCGTAAAGGCCAAATATTTACTTGCTAAGAAAGTGCGCATTGGTCAGGATGCAGTGAACGAACAGATTTTTAAACCTGTGATGTCCCGCCTGGATAATTTGAAACAGATTTCTCTGGTGCTCGAACCTAGACCCGTGAAACAAGAAATCGCGTCAGCTGAACTCAGTCACGTCGCGCAAGAATATCTCAAATTAATAACAAGTGCAACTGACCGCGATACTGAGTACAGCATATTATATAATATGTGAATATTATATAATAATACATAATATATAATAATTTATATAATATAATAATATGCATATTATGTAATATATTATATAATATTATTTTTACTAAACGATAGCTCTCAAACCTTTTTTTCCAAGTAGACCATTCATTAGGCTTGAAAGAGAACTGTTCAGGAGTCTTAACATTTATAGTTAAAGATTTTCCAGTTCTGTTCTCCGAATCATTCATTTAAATACTGAATTTCGACTGTGCCATGTTTTATAAGCAATCAAACTTATGTGTTTTCAGTTTCGATTTCTTTTTAGTTGTTCTTTTACATTTACAACTTCCATTCAACAACAAAAGCTCTTTTGTTTTTCCTCCTTGTTCATAGAGTTTAAACTTACATAGAAATCAGTACCTACATTCTACAACACACACACACACACACACACACACACACACACACACACACACACACACACATATATATATATATATATATATATATATACACACACACACACTCACGTCTATCCTATATCACACAACAGTGTCACTTGCAGTAAGCTAGTGCTATAGGTTCTGCTGATGGCAGCAGACCTTATATTTGTTTTGTCATTCCCTACACTCTTTAGTTCGCTGTGTTCAGATAAAGCCGGCTTGTTTTATAAAACAAGGATGTAAACTTGTAACTTTCTGCGTTGTTTCCCAAATAGTAGATCCCTGTTATAACTTATAATGTTTCTCAAGGGACATATGAAAAAAAAAATCATATGCTGGAAAATGTTATAAGCAGGAATCTGAATTTTTACACCAACAAATGGATACTACACAAAAGTAACTTAAAATTGCTTAGTTTGTATACAGTAAATAAGTGTATCTATAATGAGATTAAATTAGGCTATAGTTACTGTGCTATCAGAATAATGATTAATACATACATTGTATGTATAATGGAGGCTTTCCCGCTTGTCTTCTGTAGGTTCATGATCGTCATATTCAGAATCACAGTCTTTAATATCACTGTAATGTACACTTACGACACTTTGACAGACATAAATTTGCTAATTTTTACAGTTGTTTTTAGTCTACAGCTTAGTTACTTTCTCTGAAATAATACAGTTAAGAAAAATTTTACTCGAGTTGTGGTTATTGTTTGAGAAAAAAAGAGATTATATATGCAGGAAATGAAAATACTAGTGTTGTTATAAGCAGAAAATTAAAATACCAGTTTTGTCATAAGCAGGAAATTAAATCATTATGCTTTATGGAACGATGGTGGGACCAAATAAAAGTAATATTACATGCAGGAAAATGTTATGTGCGGGAATATTAAAACAGGTTTCTACAACACTTACCTTCACAACTACATCGGCCAGCTGTGTGTAACATGTGTGTGTGTGTGTGTGTTGGTGGCACACGCTGAGCTAGCCACTAGATACGCTGTAGCCAAGCAAAGAGAGAGAAAGATATAGAGAGAAAGAGAGAGAAAAAGAGATAGAAAGAAACAGAGAGAAAGAGAGAGTGATACTTACAGTACAGTACAGCACATGCTTTGAAAATCTCAGCAGAATGTGACCAAAGAAATAGCAGTACGTAAATATATTTTTCAACTGATTTTCCTATAATTTTAATTTAAGGCGCATGTGCGAAGGGCGGATATGAATTTGTGACAATTCGTTTTCTGGGCACAGATTTGCATAACATTACTGCAACAGCAAAGTTTTTTTTTTATTTTCATTACCATTTTCAAAGAAAATATCTTTGCTGATAGTGTAATGTACATGCATTTTATTTTAAAGCACTGTATCCATAGAATATACATGTTACTCAAATCAATCTACCGATTCAATTGCATCCTAGACAGCATGCAATTTTATGGCAAACTCGCATTTCACTTGAATTATGCTTGCTACATGGCAATCTTGCTCATGAGACTTGCTACCAGCCTGAATCAAGCTTGCTGTAAGCTTGTATTTCACTTGAATTTGACTTGAAACAGCAAGCTTGTTTAAAATATTTGTTGCAAGCCTGAATCAAGCTTCTGCCAAACTTGCAAGTCACTGAATTTTTACTTGCCGTAAGTAGTATGATTTAGCCGGTTCCAGCACAGAGGAGTCTGAGTGAGGCACAGTGAGGCACCAACCGCCATGTTGTGACGTCACGCCCCTGGCTGACATGTTGGATGACCTTGACCTTTAACTGTGACCTTGACCTTTAACTGTGACCTTGACCTTTAACTGTGACCTTGACCTTTAACCGTGACCTAGAGTGTCAAATTACCAAAATTTCAAAAATTTTCAAAAATTTCAAAATTTAAAAAAATTTAAAAATTCTGAAAAATCCCGAAAAAATTCCGAAATAAACATTACCTCAACCTTGTTTCCGGACGCCATCATGTTTCCGGCCGCCATCTTGGGGTTTCTTCCGAAGCTTCCGAAATTTTTTTCGATTTCGCATTCAATTATAACCCCGCACATATTTACTAAAAAATACTATTATATAAAATTATTTAATTAAATCAACTGCCGACACGTCTTACCCGGACGAACTCCATCGACACACTGACGCCCCCCACCACTTTTTACATCTATATATAATCCCCTCCTTCCCAACACCCTCATAACTCCCTTCCCCTTCTCCTTCCACTCCAATTTCTACCCTTCCTCTCTTCTCTTCGTCATCTCGACCTTCACTTACGATCGTTCCTGTCAGAACATGTCACCCACTCCCCTACCTTCAGGATTACATATGTATAGATACAGATTTCTCTCTACTAGGCTATGTAATATATAATATCTTAATACCAGTTTCCTCGCTAGTATTATTTTTTTCTGTCATGACTGTACCTTTCTGCACAATTAACGTAATATGTTTGTGCAGAATTTAATTATGATACTCATTGATCGCTCAGGGTAAAAATTAAAACACACTCATTTTCTAAAAGTTGAACTTTATTTCACATATATTTCATACATACTACTACATGCAAAAACACACAGGTTCCCTTGCAAATATTATGGCTTGCATTTTGTTTTGTGCATTTCAAGGCACTCTTTACCAGTAAGTCCAGATTTCCGTGGATGATCACCAAAATGCTTGAAACATACTTTACATACATGAACCCTGTTCCCTTTCGAAGTTAGCTGTGACCGTACTAGTCTTGAAAAGTTCCTAATATAACAATAATGTGAAATACTCTTCTCCTCATCCTTCAACAGCAACAGATCGAATTGTTCTGGCTTTTCTTCTATTTTCACACGAATTGGCATTACCTTTAGTTCAGTAGTCAGCACATACACATTTACTGAGACACCATTGTTCCGTTCAAAAAGTTCGATTTGCTGCAGTGGTGATGGAAACTCAATGCCAATAAAATCAAATTTCTTCTCCAGCACTGTATATCGTTTGTCTATTCGCTGTGGGTGCGAATCTTCTACATATTTCATCAATATTGCCCACTTAAAGCATTTTTCATCGTTAAAGTTGTGGGGGTTGATTACAGCATGTTTGTTTTTTATAGAGTCAGGTAAATCTATGAAGGAAGATTTTGCTACCAGAACATTATTATCTGTACACTGACCCTTGCAGATCTTTAGGTGTCTATGTACGTTGTCCATGCGAGAGAATGTCTTTTCACATTTGTTGCATTGAGGTAAAACTCGATACGGATTGAGGAAACAATGTGTTAAATGGAGTCTGGCAGCACATTCGTTGGTGAATTGTCTCGAACAAAATACACACCTCACTTCTAGAGGTCGAAGCTTCACACCTTTGCAAGTCTTCTTGTGTCTAACAAGTCCATCAATGCGAGCAAGCAGGTTACCACACCTATCACACTTATTCAATACACAACTTGGATTGTACAAACATCCATTCTAGTGTCGATGGGCATTGTAGAATCTGGTAAAGTATTTTTCACAAAATCGACACTGGTGGCATCGTTGTGAAGGGATAGATTTCTTAGTCGACTCAGTAGTGGACTGCAGCGATGAGACTTCCGCCTCAGGAGCTGTAGAAGTCATTATTTCAGCTGAAGAAGCTGTTTCTGTACAGAGAGATGGAACACAAGTACAGGTGTAGGGATCGCTGTAGTCAATGTTGATGTCTCACTCTCGCTCCAAGAAGTAGATGGTATCTCTTCAACTGTAGATGCGTCGACCCAAGAAGTTGAAGACGGCTCTCCAATGGTAGGTGTCTGGTTCCAAGAAGTTGATGGTATCTCTTCAATTGTAAATGCGTCGACCCAAGAAGTTGAAAACAGCTCTCCAATGGTAGGTGTCTGGTTCCAAGAAGTTGATGGTATCTCTTCAGTTATAGACCTCTCGACCCAAGAAGTTGATGGTATTGTACTACCTGGAGATTGCAGAGCAGTGTCCTCGTACATTGCTGTATTCTCCATGTCGGACTCAAAAGTAGGCAATGTGTCTCCTTCGATATCCACAGGCATACTAACGAGCCCCCACCTGACCGTGCCTATTTATGTAGCTGCCTATGAGTCATGTGATTTGTGAACTTTGACTCAAACCAACCATCAAATCAGAAACAAGGAACATTTTTTACTCCATCCAATCAGAAACAATGAACATTTTTTCACTCCATCCAAACAGAGACAAGAATCATCGCATAATTACACCCAAAGTCAAGATTGGTTTCATATTATTGTTTCCAGGATACACCCACTTTTCCATTTATAGGTAACAACCCTATCTTTCCAACTAACTGGTTAAAACCAGTCCATTTTTCTTTTAGTATACAAGTCTTAACACAAATTTTAACAAGTTACAACCTGTACATTTTTCCTTTAAATGTACATGTCTCAACGCGAATTTTAACAAGTTACAACCTATCCATTTTCCTTTCAATTTATAAGTCTTAACTCAACTTTGAAGAGCATATAACCTGATCCAAGGTATTTATACATACACTCTTAAATTTAATTAAAGCCATTTATAAAAGCTACTACACTACCAGAAATAACAGTCTCATACTCTTAAAACACAATTTATTCAACAAAGAAGTTACAGGCTTGCTGCAGGTTTGTTACGTCAGACTTACAGCAAGCTTGTTCGGTGGAGACAAGGAATTTTGATTCAAGCTTGAGTCAAGGTTACACACTTTCTATGACAACCCACACAACATGTTAGCTTACTGAAAGCCTTGCATTTGACTTGCAGTTATAAACTTGCTTCGGTAGGCTTACTGCAAGCCTTGTATTTGACTTAAGCTTTTATGCTGGCGTAGGTATTATTTAGCTTGACAAGTTTCTGCAAGTGTATTTAAGAAAAATGCTTGCAGTTAAACTTTTTGCAAGCTTGTGTTAAGCTTGATTGCTTACAAGTTAACCTTAAATGATGTTTGGTATGTAAGCTTGCAAAACAATAAAAAAGTGTCAACTAGGCAACTTGTAGCAGACTTGCTGCAAGCCTGCTTGCCAACTTACATTTCACTTGATTTTGGATTGCCATAGCAAGCTTACTCACAAAACTTGCTGCAAGCCTTAATCAAGCTTGCACAAGTTTATATTTATCTTTAATTTAACTTGCCATAGCAAGCTGGCTCAGAACTCTTGTTACAAACCTGAACCAAACTTGCGACAAAGGTGTATTTGACTTTAATTACACTTACATAGCAAGACTGGTCATGTGATAAGCTGCAAGCATCCTGTCCCCTACTAAGCTGATATTGCATTGAAATTTTCCTTAGCAATCTTAATTCATGAAATATTTTCTGTGCCATCAATAATGATCGAACTTGAGATTTAAACTGAACTTTGTAACAAGCGCTTTAAAAAGTAACACTGTTTCATATGCTACCTAAAACAACTATTACGATATTATGTACAACTACAAGTATACTGATATCCTTACCGTTGTTAGTAAATTCACAAACATCAGCATTTCTACGACAAAGTTCGTTATCTTACAACAGACTCTCACTAGTACACCACTTTTCAGTATTCGCAATAGTCCAGTGGAGCCGACCCCCCGTGGCTCAGTTGGTAGTCCGGCCGCTTGACTCAGTGGTTAGCGCTCCTGGCTGCTGAGGCAAGGGTCCCGGGTTCGATTCCCGGCCGGGGAGGTGACATTTACAACCAACTCCTCGGGTTCAGGACTGGGTGTTTGTGTTCGTCTGTGTGCCAAAAGACACCTTACCATTACAACCCGACAACTACACGATACAAAGCTACTGGGGAAATGCATTGATTGACTTAAAAGGGGGGGGGGGAATGTTTGGTGCAGTGGCGAGGCGTTAGCCTTGCCATTGTACCAAACATTTTCTATTAAAAAAAAGTTGGTTGAGCGGCCAGCTTTGGTGCGGGGGGTTCTGGGTTCGATTCCCAGGTCTGGCTGGGTGTAAATTTGTGTTTGTCCCTTTGGTCTCAAAACGTGTCACTATACAAATTGTCTCACGAAAAGTACTGGGGTCACTCAAATTAAGTCACATTAAAGGGGGGAATGTTTGGTGCAGTGATGATGGGGAAGCTTCCGCATCGCCACTGCACCAATCAATTTTTATAAAAAAAAAGTGGTTAGCATACCTGCTTTGAAAGCAAGGGGTCAGTGGTTCCAATCTTGGCACAGGAGCCGAAATTTAATGTTTAGTAATTAACATCACAAGTCGATGAACAAGCAATATTTAAGATGTAAATTTGAATGATAGTGAAAATATTGCAGAAAATAAAATTTTGATTTATTCTTCAGGCTGGCAAATTAAGCTTGCAGCAGTCTTGCAAATTAAGCTTGCAGCAAGCTTACAAATCAAGCTTGCAGCAAGTTAGAAATGTGTAAACTAGGCAACTTGCAGCAGGCTTTTAACAAGTTTATTGGCTTGAATTTCATTCTTGCTACAAGGTTACTGGCTTGCATTGGCAAGCTTGCTACAAGCTTGTAGCCAGTTTTTTCTGCTGTCTGGGAAGCTTGCACATTTATATGTGATCTTGGTTTCATAAATGAGAGATTAAGCAACAAAACTTCAGTTCTTCTTAGAATCAATGTCTTTTTTGCCTGTGCTGTATTGTTCATTAAAAAATAACACTAAATAAATAAATGACAATTTTTATTTTACAACATACATGAATTCACATACAGTTACGACATTCGCAATATATTTTGTACATTGTATTCAATGCTGTGCAGTAGTGCAGTATGTGTTTACAGATTAAAACAATTTATCTGTCAGTAACTTCAAAACAGTACCCGACAAATGTATTTTAACAGACACAACATTCAAAGCAATGAAGATTTTAATTTTCTGAGGAATGCCAAATGCTGATACAGCTTTTCATAAAAGTACATTATTATGAAATGCTTGTACAATAATATTTTGTAGAGCATATACGACAAGAAGAAGAGTAAGTACATATTTTTTTAATCATGTCAAATATCTTAGTGGGGTGACATTTAATTTGCAGTACGAAGTCAGCGGTAGTGAGACAGCAACATGTTGACACATCAGTTTGTGAACATGCTGTGCAGTTATCACCTTCATATATTGTTGATATGTATCAGTGCAAGTCGTGTCTAACAATGACAAACGGTGATACTTTGTAAAAACTCAAATGTAAGTACGGGACAATAGTAATCAAATCTGTGTACACAATGTCATTCATTAAACACTTTGGGGCAGATGAAGTGTGTGTTGTTCGCAGATGGCTAGGAGTGCCCGATGTCAGCAGCAACAGTCGTGTCGGGCGTGAGACATATGGTGCGTAGTGTTCCTCTGACATTCTGGGAGAGATGACAGGACCTCCAGCAGGTAGAGCAGAGCGTGCATGCTGGCGTGGCTCTCCCTGGCAATGGGACAGGTAGGTCTCCTTGTTGTTGCCTTGCGAGTACACACACAAAGCTGGCGACATGCCGCAGATGCTAAACACAGAGCTAACAGCTGCGCGAGTGTAGTCTTCACACGGCTGTGGCCAGTCCACCGCTCCAGTGCACCCTTGCGCCCTGCCACCTGCACAACAACAACCAAGTACTTTCAACATGCAAGACATTGACTCTAGCTGTCAGCTGCAGTTCACGGCAACTGACAAACTACTAAGTGAAGTGAAAGAACTTTAGTAAGCATTTGACAGCACTGGTAAGGGTGATATGAGATGAAGGTGGATATGGAGCAATGCCAGAATAAAGGAGCAGAGGGAATGGGATATCCCATAGATAAACCATTCAATCGGCATTGACCGGCACGAGATATTATGACAGAACCGGACAATAACCGCTAGGAGTTCTGCAGTCTGTAGCCGCGTTCCGTTACTGCTGATTTCACTTATTCAGTAATCTTAGTAACGTCAGAAGCTGTTCAGATACTACTGAGACCACTAGAAGTTGTTTTTGTCTGCTTTTGGGTGAGCACCTTGTGTGTGACTAAATGAGTACATGACATTACTGGAGCTGCAGAGGACGTGTAGTGTAAGTGGAAAACATTTTCGTGGGAGTTTTAAAGATCAGTGAAGAAAAACCTTATTAATGTTAGGAAGCTGGAGATAATTACGAGATTTTTGTGGCTGTGCAAGATGTACTAAAACCTAAAGAAAGTATGACAAAGAGCAATGTAATTATATACATATATATATATATAAACGCACACACTTGTGTGTATATATATATATGTATGTATATGTATATATATATATATATATGTATGTATATATAGCCTATATATATATATATATATATATATATATATATATATATATATATATATATATATATATATAAAGAGAAAGACACGCATATACACACACACTTAACTATACAAAACTACTCAATTAAAATTAAATCGCGGATAAACTACTGGATCAGGAAGTTGGATCAAATAATGCATTCAAAACATTTCCGCTGTCTACATACTCTTCATTCGTCATCTCCGCCATTCTTATAGAATAAATGGCGTGTCTATATATTTACAACCTTTTGAATTACTGTGCTACCCATCGCTCCGTAACTACTCTTAATGGGGAAAACACTATTTTTACTAAATCTCACCCTGAGAGCAAAATTAACTTGATTCGCTTGATTCCAGTTTGAATCAAGCTTGCCATGACAAGTCTGCAAGCTTGCAGCAAGCTTGTCATGTCAAGCCATAAGCTTGAATGCTTGAATCAAGCTAACTAGTCTCCACACAAGCCTGCAGCAAGCTTGCCAGGAAAGCTTGATGCAAGGTTGCTGCAAGCTTGTAGCAAGCTTGCCTCGTACAAGACAGGATACAACTTTTAAAAATAGGCTTGACTCAAGCCTGAATCAAACCTACCAAATAGGGCTTGCTGCAAGCTGTTTTGCTATCTGCGCAGTGATCTCAGAGTGATTTTAGCAGTAACAGAATGAGGCCTGTGTATGTGCACCTGAAGATGAATTCTTTCGTTTGGTTCGCAATTGAAAAACATGGCACAGAACATAAAAAACAACCTTTTTTATAAGAATATATTGTTTAAAAGCTTAATACGCCCGCGTTCCAATAACGATAACGAATATCTAAATCACCGTAATCAGAAAATACTCAATAATCAAGACAACACGAAAATTCAAGAACAGCAAAAACACAACATATGCCGAATTCTCGAAACAGGATCCAAAAAACCGAACCGCCGCGGTGGCTACCACAACAGTAAAAACTGTACACGACCAGACGACTTGTGAAAAAAATATTGCCAATTTAATTCTTACTTTAATGTTTAGCCAATAGCATTTTTCAACGAATTTGAAATATTTGTTGTTGTAGACTACTGAAGCCAACCGAAGACCATTGTGCATATTCGAAGTGGAGTAATTTTTGGAGACAATAGGAAATATGGGAACAAAGTCCCAATAAACTGCACAGTGTAAATATAATTCCCAATATAGAACAAGTATTTCTAATGTAAAATTTATTATTCTAGCTTTGTTTAATGCTTGTGTATATTTGAAGGTTAATCCAACACGGCGGACATGTACAAAATCCTTTGCTATGATTGGTTGCTGTCCTACCCTACCAGCACACAGACATCCTGAGGACGTCCGTAGGATGTGGGAACTGTCGTCCCTAGGACGTCCTAGGGAAGTTCATTTCAAGTCCTTTTTATGTAGGAAAAGTTCATGGAAAAGTACTACCTACGGACATCCCCAGGATGTCTGGCATACACATCCCTAGGAGCTCCCTGGGATCTGTAATAAACACATCCCCAAAACATCCTCAGGAGCTCTCTGGGATCTGCATTAAATGCATCCCCAGGACATCCCTAGGAGCTCCCTGGGACCTGTATTAAACACATCCCTGGGACATCCCTAGGAGCTCCCTGGGACCTGTATTAAACACATTCCTGGGACATCCC
>PNEQ01056008.1:0-21891 GCA_003012365.1 Medauroidea extradentata
ACACAACCACACACACACATACACAACCACACACACACATACACAACCACACACACACATACACAACCACACACACACATACACAACCACACAAACACAACCACACAAACACAACCACACAACCACACACACAACCACACACACACACAACCACACAAACACAACCACACACACACGCAAACAAACACACAAACAAACACACAAACAAACACACAAACAAACACACAAACAAACACACAAACAAACACACGCAAACAAACACATATAAACACTCAACACACACATATAAACACTCAACACACACATATAAACACTCAACACACACATATAAACACTCAACACACACATATACATGTTTTTTCACACATACGAGATTTTTTTCAGTGTAATCACACAGTTAGCCTGAAATTGGCATAGTTGAACGAGTTCCTTCCTCAATTTCACCGTTAATAATTTAATTTATGTTATTGGTTTCATTTTCTGTTTTAACGATGAGAGCAGTGAGACTGCGAGACTGCTTGAACTTAACCAATAACTTAAATTTTTTTAATTTACGGGAAATAGTTTTTCTAATGCCTGCATTTTAATAAAATTAAGAATGTTTTTTCTCGACCATCCTTAATTACTGAAGAGCATGCTGTCTTATTGACAATTTGATTTATGCTGCGACTACGCTAGCGCGAAATTTAGAAATTTCGTGTCCGACAAAATTGAGTTCTAAAACTTTCTCTCGATGTCACATCCGATCGGGAATAGAAATTAATTATTGTACATGGTCAGTTTATTCCATATAGTTATATATGAATAGACTGTTAATAAACTAAGTGGTTTTATATCCATGATTTATGAGTTGAGCAGTCCTAAAAAGCCAATTTAGTTTTACTTTAACCCTCGTAGGTGTTAAGATTTATAAAGTTGTTAGTGGGTGCTTGCAGATTAAGGAGGAAACATCACTAATTTTACATGTTTCAGCATCCATAAGTTTGGGTACTGTCTGGATGATTGGATAAATCTGTGTCAGTCGTGGACATTTTTTGCACAAAGAGATTCATGCTCAAACTTAACAAAAACTGTTGACTATTTTTATGTCGAAACTATAAAATTTCATCAAGGATATGTGCAGAAACGATATGCCAAATAGAACTAAAACTGACCGAGTACTTTACGAGATATGACTTTTGCCCATCTAAATACAGTATAAATTACACACCGCAGGCGGCGAGAAATATACAAGACGTGACAGCATCGCAAGTACGTACGGCGGCGAAATAGAGCGTAGTTGGATGATGCGTTTGGGTGTGTGGGACGGGCCAGCAGGTTAGACTTAACTGCAAATAACAAAATATTTGTGGAAAGAGCAGTTTTAAGTGAAAAAAAAAATCTTGTAATCTGCGCACTGTTTTGTGTAAGACAGACATTAACTGTTTTGCTTAAGAGTTGGGTTTTGAGTGTTATAAATATTAAATGTAAATAAGAACTATGTATGAATCCATACAGTTGTGAATTGTACATAGATAAATGTTGTATTATTGTAGAGTATTCTTACAAGGTTTGTAATAATTCATAAAAATGTTATTTAATTCTTTTATTTAAATTGCCAAGTCCTCTACCCGATCGAGCCCGGTTGAGCTCAGGACAAACTAAGTCTCAGCGTCTTGGTATTCTACTCGCAAAGCACAGACGCGATGTGCTGCAGTACTAGCAGATACTATAATTGGACTGTCGGTCAAATATGCGATGCCTCTGCACACAGTCACGCTGCCAATAACCATGAAGCAGAGCTGCAGATGCTCACACGAAAAACGTTCGCCCTAACTAGTTGTGGTAAAATTATATATAAAAAAATCAGCTACTAATGAGGAAGCAGGGGTGTCGGCGGTGCTAGTATCCGCAGGTCGTCGAACCTAACCTACACTAGGGCAGTAAGATACGTCCTATGCGGGACGCCTGCACTGAACTATACTTGATGCGGGTTTCACAATGCGCCAGACAGTATTGTACCGTGGACTGGAACACTTTCTTGTCCACGAACTTCATTGCTGAGGGCATTACACGATACCCGCATTTGTGTGTGCTTTTCCTTCTAACTTTCCCAACGCCGATTGATCAGAAGCCCATTAGTACGGTTTTCTATTTTATAGATGTGATTCGGGTAAAAAAAATACTGGTACCTCATACCGGGACAACTTTAAATATATGATCACGCTGTTCATAACCATTCAAACTTTTTCAGAATATTGTAGTACAAAGCCAAACATAACGGATTATAAATGATACATTTTGAATTTAACAGTCCCTCTTCATCTCGCATATCATGTGTGCTCAGTAAGGATGGAACGTTCGTTAGCATTTCCTTGAAGAGAGTTGCAATACCCATGGTATTTATATGAACACTAATACAAGTGCCAGTCCTGTGAACGAGGCTTCATCGGAATGGAGACTGTGTTAACATAATTTAAACAACTAGCTTAAATTTCCATATTTACATGCTTTTCATAATTATTTACACCACAGCATAGCCCTAAATTTACACTTTGTATCTACAATGGCCAGTATACGTACACTACAACTTTCAATTATATTTATACCAAAAACTGGTTGTTACGAATTAGTGATCAGCGTAATCATAAACCAATGTCCGACTTCAGCTGTGCCCACGTTTATGACTCTTAGAGCCGCTAATATTTACTTTAACCAAAGGACCTCGTTGTAGAGCAGATTAGGACTATTCACACAAAAAATACTGCGATCCAAGATCCTATGACGTTAGATCACAATTGATCTGAGATTTATCGTGACAAACGTTGCACAAACGTATTCTGGAAATTTTTTTTATCTGGGATCATTAGAACTGTGGTTCGACGAAATGTGACATCTGACAACACTGTACAGCAGAATGGTGTTTAATGCCTATTGGTAAGAACAATTGTGACATAACTTCTAAAGAATAATTTCATAAAGGTTCGGAAATTATGAATGGTTAGGTTGGCTAGCATTATTGACGTTGAGTTTGTAAATGTAAATGGTGTGTTTGTTGATTGAATTTGAATGCTTTTGTTGAAGGCATGGAAAATTTAAAGAGAAGTGATTTAGTGGAAGAAAGACTTCACATTCATGAAGAAAAAACGATGGTGTACACACAAACAAAAGGAATGGGCGTATTATTGAGTTATTTTCCGCTTTTAATGCTGTCAACGATGCGAGTAGAACAGCGAAACAGTAAACGTACGTTTTGACAAACGAAACCTCAAAATTTTTTCGTTAACTCATATCCGCGAACGCCCTAACCTAACTACCAACAATTCACATAAGTGCATAACACAATGTTTTTAGGAAATGTGTTAAATTAACTTCTAATTTGCGATGCAAAGCTCTTTTATACTCATTACCTTCAATGACGTACATAAATTATATTTAAATCAATTCACATACATTTCGAAATTACAACAAATATGGCTACCATAAATTTGGCAATGGCTATGATCTTGGATCATTTATTGAACCAAGAAATATCGACAGTTCAGGACCAAGTTCAAAATGACTTGGGGTGAAGTGCTGATCTTGTTTTGTGCAACACTTTAGGACACTGACCATATAGATCATCTTGCCAATGATGCAACCGGGCATAATGCCAGGCCATTTAGTGTATAGTTGCTTGCTGTCGCCACGCAAATTCATTTGCGTGGTTTTCAACTTAATGCGATACCAATTTTACAAAAATTAATAAACAGCGATCCTAGAAAACAGGTTTTACCAACTTTCTGAGCAAACATTTGAACTGGTAACTCATTTCTGATGTTGAAATCTAATACATTTAATTGCAGCGCAGGGATTACGCTTAACAAATGCATCTTTCTAGGTAAACATTTGCTCATAAAGTTGGTAAATATTATCTAACATTGTAGTTTATTCCATACGGACTTACAAAAGCGTACTGATTTCAATTGGGGTCTTCAGCGTTTATTCATCTACTACACACTCGTAAGTACGAGGTACAAGGAAGTTTTCGTGTGTGATTGAGAATAAAACTTTCTCAAATCGTGCATTACTTTAACTAGCGAAGGCAATGAGACAGGAACGGTGTTTACTGACAAAAAAAAATTCTGCAGTACGTTTACTGGAGATAACGGTAACCCTCGGACTTACTCCGCGCATACTCAGTATGGGTTCCCTGATATGACAAACGGAATATTTTTTGTGCTTTATTATTCCTCCAAGTAAGATAATAATTACAGAGTATGTTATATCGCGAGAATGTTTTGTGCCAACATACCCTTGAAAACACTGTAGTTAATTACAACACATATGATTAGGTGATGTACGTCTGACACAACGTAGCTGTCTACAAACCAATACAGGCATTACATATTACAACAGCTGCATTCTTATTGGAACAGTCAAATAGGGCAACAGCTCCACGTACAAGCGAAAGCCAGTAATCTTCTGGTAAACTGAACGTGCGTTAAGGGCGCGGTATACCGCAATTTTCATCACCATATTTTAATATTTTATTTTTACCAGATATTTTTTTTCTTATTTTAGACACAAAATGTGACTAAATTTGGCTCTTGTGAAATTTTATTATCTCTCATAGTTTTCGCATAATGGCTTAAGTCATATTTTTGCATGTTTCCATTTTAACGACTACACTACAACCAACTGATATACCAAACTCAAAAAAATCACAGTGGATAAAGACATTGCAGGCTACAATGACATGCTCATGAAATTAAAGAATAAGAATTACTTGAATTTTAAAAAATTGCTGAAACTGAAAATAAAAATTTAAAAAGTTCAATATTTTTTTTAAAAATACAAATGTTTATTCTTTAATTTCATGAGCATTTCATTGTAGCATGTAATGTCTTTATCTACTGTGATTTTTTTGAGTTTGGTATATCAGTTGGTTTTAGTGTGGTCGTTAAAACGGAAACATGCAAAATATGACTAACAAGCCATTACGCGAAAACTGTGAGATAAAAAAATTTCATGAGAACCAATTTTAGTCACATTTTGTGTCTAAAACAAGAAAAAAAATATCTGGTACAAATACAAAATAAAATAATGATGGTGAAAATTGCGGTAGATTGCGCCCTTAAAACCCAGCAAACAGTCAAGTTTTCCCGCGATAATTCATCCTCTCTATTTGGTAGCAGGGGAGTCATTTAAGGGGGAAGGGGGAGGGGTCAAAAGCCCCCCCCCCCCGGATTTAGAATTTTAAGTGTACAAAATATATTTTTGTAGGCTATTTTGTTATTTAAATAATACTAACTTAAGCATATAAAACTGAAGTTTTATTATTAAAGTTTCTATTTTATACATGCTTAATTAATTAAAAAGATGCAACAAGGTCAGGCCCGCCGTGAAAAACTTGCCCCCCCCCCCAAGAAAAACCTGAAATGACGCCCCTGTTCAATAGGTCCTTCAGTTTGCGGGGAAATTCCACGCAATTTTTCTCGGAAACTACAGGCTTGTGACAGTTTTACAAAACAGTATATTCTATTTGATTTGCACCATAGAATCACGTGACAAGAGTCCGTATAAGCTAATTACCGGACATCCAGTACACACCCCACGTTGAAGGAAGATCTTCGTAATGTGTGTATGCCGTCCGCAATTGCGTCAAACGGCAGCACTTGTGAATCTTGAGTAATGATAGCGTTCGTCCTGATGGGCTGCTCTGTGGGCCTTGCAACGGCTAATTTAAAACACCTACGTCAGCAATGACTAAACGTGCCCCGCACAAAAACACGGACTTGCTTCAGACAAAGCATTTCGTTGTAGCCGCAAGGAAGAGGGGGGGGGGGGGGGGGAATTAAACAGTGAAGGTAGACCGGCCGGGAAAGGTAACAAATTACCTGCATTACTCAGCTGGTCGCCACGCTTTTACGGGCATGCCGTAGTCGTCAGCGGGATCTAGACGTCCATCAACAACTATCCATGTATAGCTGGTAGGTCTGTGTAACATTACGAGGTGTCTTACAGCGCGCGTCGTATCTCTTCCGTCGTGAGGAATTATACCGCATTACCACGCTGCCCGGGCACTTTCCACTACTGGCGCTTAGCGTGTATCACGGCTACCAACAACGCCAATCATATCATTAAACTTCAATTAATTATCATCGTGATTTTTAACCACATTCGCAACGGAAATAAATCCAAGCTGAGAACTAGTTTCGCTGTCATCAATAAACTGTTGTGGTTATCAACACATTATGTGTTTACTACAAAATAATTTAGCTGGAGTTACTTCCTACAAAATTTTTATTTTCGTGTGAATTACTTTTTTAAAATTAGGTTTATATAAGCACGTGTTTAATTCAAACTCGTTTTTTTTTAATTTCATAATTTTAGTTATTAGTGCAGTATGGTGTACGGGCAGATTGTACATCAATACAATGTTATATAATACAAATTCATAATAAACCTTACATGTTCTAATCACTATGTCATAATTGTACGTGTGAAATGTGAAAATATAAAAAATAACGTTCTAGTCTTCGGTTTAAAATATACTACATTTCTAGTACCTATACTGCTCACATGAAGCACCATTAAACGTCTTAACATCCTAATAAGAGAATAATAATTGGTATTGCAACACAGCTATGCGGATAACAAGGTCCCTACACAATGTAAGCTGACACTATAATAGATACTAAGATTCTAATAACTGGTCCTAAGAGGAAGCAAGACTATTTGTAAAAATCATTATTTGTGCGTATACCCGTATCTCCCTAAATTACCTACTGTTCTGGGAATAATGTCTTTTCCCATGGAAAGGTATAACAATTACCTATAAAATCCACAGTACACTCCAGTCCTTACCTATGTATTTAGATAGGAAATAAAGGGCGAAAATTGCTGAAATGGCATTTTGTGACTCTGGCGTTGAGTAAGACAAAGGAAAAAAACCAACCCAGCCTCTATAGCCAATCTATGGCTTTCAACAAGTGCAATAATATACTGTTGCGGATCGAATCTGCGTGGTACTTGGCTATAACGAGCACAATCAAGACCGGAAGAACGTGGGCACTTTGTTCGCTCACAACATACCTCATCGCCCTTATACGCTAACAAGGTGCTTATAATCGCGTCAGTATTCACCTCGAAGACTACTGTTTAGGCAGTTATCTATGTCAGCGTCTGAATGTTTCAAACAAGGCGGTTGTTCGGACGACGCTGCACGCCTAGTAAGTGTTCGAACTTCCCTGAAACAGCGTGCAGAACTTCCGTTGTATTATTTTTCCACCAAGAGAGGTGGCGCAAGGGTAACACATTGGACTAACAACCGGGAAAACCTGAGTACAATACCCAGCTTCAGCCGACCTGATTTCGAATTTCCATAGTTACCTAAAACCGCTCCTGGCGATTACTGGGATGGTCCCGTAACGTGAGTCATGACAGACTATTTTCTATTTCGTATCATGTAAATTTAATATTTATTCGTATCCTATGACCTCGGTGTTTAAGAGATGTAAAGTCCAGTTTAATAAAATAAGTTAATATTTTTTCTGTAGGACTAGGATAGTACATTTTATTGGACAGTTCTCTATACCCAAGTCCAGTGCATGGGTATTACAAGAGCGTGAAAAATAGTAAAAATGGACAGTTTGACATTATCCGACCACAGTATAACCTCTTAGAGTCACACTCGTGCAAGTCACTAACTAGAAACAAACACTGCATGCCAACTGAACGCTCTGCGCATAGAGGCGATGATACTATGTGTGTATGAGCAACACTTTGCCTTAGTGGCAGCGCGTTCCCAGGCTCGTAATGGTGCGAAAGCCGCTCGTAAGAAGCTGTCAAGGTGGAAATACGCCAAACTGCACTGTTATAACATCCCATAAAACCAAGAAATAGAAAAGTAAACTAAAGAAAAAAATCTGAGGTTTGTTGTAGTAAATATTTGTATACATAAAAAAACTTGGGAAATCTCAAGGAACTATTGAAACAACATAAATTAACTTAAAAACCATCCCCAACAAGTAACCGAACAAAACATTAACAAAGAAAACTCGTGACACCACAATTAATACAGCAAGACAGTTACCGAGACGTAGATAAGGTTACACACAATAAAGGATTACGTCACAGATAAGACTTAGCACGATGAAAATACAGACGAATACAGGAGTTTTCCTAGGACGAGCATTTCGCCAAGTTTCGGGGGCTGATATCTGGTCTCAGTTTTTTAGCAAAGTAAAAATTGGAAGAAAATTATGCAGTAGGCTTATAAATGGCGTAAGCCTGTTCTCTTGGTGCAGTCAATGTCCGTATAGCCCTATCCTGATTTACAATGCACCTTACGGTGAATAGTCAAACACGTCAAGGGCGCGGTCTACCGCAATTTATCATTATCATTTTATTTTGTATTATCAGATATTTTTTCTTGTTTTAGACACAAATGTGACAAAATTTAGCTCTTATGAAATTTTTTTATCTCACATAGTTTTCGCGTAATTGCTTGTTAAAGTCATATTTTGCATGTTTCCATTTTAACGACTACACTAAAACCAACTGATATACCAAACTCAAAAAAATCACAGTGGATAAAGATATTGCAGGCTACAATGACACTCATAAAATTAAAGAATAAACATTATTTGTATTTCTAAATAAATTATTAAACTTTTTAAATTTTTATTTTCAGTTTCAGCAATTTTTTAAAATTCAAATAATTTTTATTCTTTAATTTCATGAGCATATCATTGTAGCCTGCAAAGTCTTTATCCACTGTGATTATTTTGAGTTTGGCATACCAGTTGGTTTTAGCGTAGTCGTTAAAACGGAAACATGCAAAAATATGACTAACAAGCCATTACGCGAAAACTATGAGAGATAGAAAAATTTCACTACAGCCAAATTTAGTCACATTTTGTGTCTAAAATAAGAAAAAAAATTATCTGGTACAAATAAAAAATAAAAAAATGGTGATGAAAATGGCGGTAGACTGCGCCCTTAAAGAAGAAAAAACGTAACACGGCACTCGTATAAAATTCAACTGTAGTAGACAATGCATGTTACATTTGGGATAAAACCGCTGGTAATCACTCGTTTTTCTTCTGTTACGGCAAAAGAGACGAAGTTACAGGCACGCGTCGCATTGGCCACACACTCATTCACGAAGCTGGCAAAATCCGGTATCTAAGATGGCCGGTAATGAATTTTTATACGGACTTAAAAAAACACGGATATTTGAATTTCAATGTACTTTAGTTACATTAATGTATGTAACACGCATTTGAAGAAACCGACTGTCGTCGAAACAGTTTACTTAAGATTACAGTATTACATAATTTTAAAATACTGCGATATTTTACTCTGAACTTTGAAATAAATTTCATTACCTACGATTCTAATGTTCCTGTTAGAAATTGCTGATTATTATCGAACTTAAATGTTGACATCATGTAAGACGTAGAAGTTGTTCTAAAATTTTAGTCGATAGGTTGGTAACCTTGGTGTTTTCTTGTTTGTACCCTCAAGGACGAGTTCTGCCGGCGAACATGGCGCGGCGCCGAATTGCTGATCACTACAGCGAGCACTATTTAAGGAGCTGCTAAAATTATCCATCAGTCAATTCGTAATGTTCTGCCACTTACTTACATAAACGACTAGCTTATCTTGTAAAATAATCTCCTTGCCCATTAAATTTAAAGCTTCACGCCACAAAACGTGTGTGATTAAGTTATGAAGGGTTTAAAATATTCACCACTTCGGATCGCCTATACCACAACTGTTTCTGGTTTGAGTTGGACGGCACTGTTGTTAACCCTGCATAGTTAAAGTTCTGTAGGCAATAAGAGATTAGCCACCAAGTTAGTACGGGTGCAACGTAATTTCTACTTTCAGCGTTCGAAGTTTTCAGAAGTCCAATACTGAAAAATCACGAGACCCTGAATTGTTTGTAGGCATTAAGACAATCTGGTCATCTAGCAAACCTAGTTACTTGACAGAACCCCAGCAGGTTGCTTAATATAACTGCCTTTTCTAGCCTTCAGTCATTTGAAAATATTAAACTTTGACACCGACTCTTTCATTATTTTGTCTCTTGGGAATTAAGCAAAAGAATTAGAATAAAAATTACCCATCGGTGATTCCACAAGCCAAGTCAAGGAGTTTTTGAGCGACGCTGTTTTATCCACTGGAGGCAGCAGAAACGTGATCAATACGAGAACAGACTGAAAATGTAGTTCTTAGCAAGTTTGACAGGCTCCGAAAACTAAATTCTAATAGACGCGTTGTATTTTAGAACAGATACATACATTAAAGTGTGTTCTCTCGATAGATGAAGATACTGGAAATAAGATTACCAGTTTCGGTAAAACAAAACACGCATGACATTACACCAGCGTCCAT
The DNA here is from genome assembly GCA_003012365.1 of Medauroidea extradentata. Classification (NCBI taxonomy): domain Eukaryota; kingdom Metazoa; phylum Arthropoda; class Insecta; order Phasmatodea; family Phasmatidae; genus Medauroidea; species Medauroidea extradentata. The sequence continues at coordinate 10,366 of PNEQ01056008.1, forward strand.
GTGTTACGGGGGAGGGACGGTGATCCTCGTATTGAACGACGGTCATAATGTTTACACTTGAACTTTAAACTAAGGCATATCCTACGCCGTTTACTAACCACATGTACTAACACCGGGAATTTAAGTTAAAATGGAATTAAATAAAAAACCAATACGTTACACAAATTTTTAGACTCGGTAATTAACGCAAACTCAGCAAAGTTATCAAAATCATGCCTATGTTTTTGTGTAACCCGGAAATAGAAACATCGCAACACTCGAATTTCCGCAATTCTTTCCTCGTCAAGTGCTGTGTGTAAGTCACGTATCCGCATATGTTAATTATACCTTATTACTGACTACCGCAAAACTCATCCTGACCGTTCTCATCTCAACAATAGACGAAGGAAAGCAAAACAGAGAAGCCTTTCCCTTCTCATAAAATTTAAGTTTTCTGAAGGGAGAAAACTTAAATACGTACATAATTTATCAATGTACAGAACTCGTCAATTTTATAACAGCATTTTGCCGATGTCAAAATAAGCAATTAAACTTGTATTGGCGGATAGCTAAATATTTAAAGGAATTTAGGTTTGTACTACACAAAAGCTGTGCACACATAATTGAAGTCTACATTGCTGCACCTTATAAAAATACTAATTTTCACTGTTCCTTTAGTAATAAGAAATGTATGTTTTTATGTGACACGAGTTACTTGTAACTGTTTCATTCAAGAATAAATTAACTACGACACAAACGCATGAGTTAAACTTTGCGAGTGGTCGCGTCCGTTAAGGCTGTTCAAGTGCGACAAAGTCATAATTTTATGTTTGTATGAAACAGTGTTAATTTTGTAGACGATACTTGTGAGTGCAGTTTCCTCTTACGAAACAATTTTAGCTGACGTAGTTTTTCCACAACGGTGCGTCAAAGTCAAAATTTGCACGTTCTGCTGCCATGCAAATAGCGAAAACCAGCTGACATACTTAAACTAAATAATTCACAGTGAAATAACATACTATGGGCAACGTAATAAAATATTTGAAAAAAAGTGCGTGAACTGTTTTTGTATTTTTAAAAAATTACTGAATTTCCAAATTTTTTCCCATTCTTTTATGATTTTTTTTAAATTCAAAATATTACGTTGTGGGTTTTCTGATGTTTCATTGCATAGCTCATGGGATGTAAGCTCACAGTGAATTATATTGTTTAAGTAGGTCAGTTGGTATTCACTATTTGCATGGGAGTAGAACAAGTACATTTTGACTGACATCCCGTTATGAGAAAACTATGAGAGATAAAATTGTTTCGTAAGAATAAAATGTACTCATTAGTATCGTCTACAAAACTAACAATATTTCATATAAAAATATAAAATTATGATTTTATCGCACTTGCACACCCTTAAGTCATGTGCACGTGCTAGTGTTATCCCAGGGGGGAGGCAAATGCCCCCTGGATTTAGAAGGAAATGTGTATACATTTTTTGTGTATATTGTTATTTAAATAATACCGTAAGCACATAAAACCGAAGTTTTATTATTAAAGTTTCCAATTTATACATGCTTAATTTTAAAAAAATAATGCAACATGGTCAGTGTCGCCAAAACTTCTATAATCACGAATGTGTCTCGAAAGCAGTTGCAGCAACCAAGTTAGTTGTCAGGACATTAACTTCAAGTAGTGTCCACTCTACCAAGCACCACGTGGCACGTACTGTGTTAACTCTTCTTCTGTTTTCCGCGCACCAATGCCTCACGTCGGTGTCGGCGACCTCACAGCTCAGATAACGCACGATAAAGCTACTCAGTTACACTGTCATGTCCGGCTTTACCTCCTTGTAATCACCGCGCTACTACGCCACGTGCACCCGGGAAACTGCACAAAACACGGCAAAGCTAAGCGCGCGCTACTCGGCCCATCAGTGCGCCACGGCACTACATAAACCGTGTTTCCTATGACATCCGCAAGCCTGATGACGCATTCTGACAACTAAGCCATGTGCGAATATGTGAATGTTCAGTATTTTGCAGCAAAGTAAATTTTTCTGAATAGTTCATAACGTTGACATTACCTCTCGAGACATTTGCATCCAGTAAAAAAAATTTCCTTTCGTTCTTTCATAAAGACAAGTCAAAATTTTAGTGTTTTTAACTTAACCAACTGTAGAAACTAACATCTACACAAGTATGACAACCGCGAATAAATAGTTATGAGCCTCTGAATAAAACTAATATTAATCGTAATATCTCTATTTCTGAAAGTTACAAAAAATTTTCTTTCATTTTCACAAATAAACAATTAACACTTATATTAAAAATAATTATTATAAATTATTGACTATTTCAATTTTTATCTCTGTGAAACGATTTTTTCTAGGTAGTTTTATTTAGAGGTTACACACACTTAGATAATTTGACCGACTTGCCGTCAAGCAAAAACTAGAAAATTTTGCAGTCGACAAAAACATGAAAGTAATGTCTACAAATTCGGCAATATCCAGTACAAATTCAAATTAACGAATGTTGTTGCCGAACTGCTTACAACATTATAAAATAGAACTAAATACTACATTTAGCACAAGGCTATTAACATTAGCATACTAAATTAAGTCACATATTTTAGTTAATTTAAATTGCCAGTTGGAATACACCCTGTATTACCTTACTTGTCTTATCCTTATCCCCTGCAAACTACCACATACTTAACTAAAATTAAGGGTGAAAAATACCCCAAATTAACAACGTATGCATGAAGATTATTTTAAAAAATATATTTTATAGCTTTAAATTACAAATATATATATTTATATATTTATTTATTTACTTATTTACTTCATTTTATGTTCCTAGAGCCTGAAAGCTTAATAACGACGGCAATTAAGTTGTGTATATATTTTATCTCACGGTTCATCATTTACTTCGTTCGAAAAAATCCTGCAAAGGAAGTGAATAAATAAAATCATGGGCATACGTCATTACTACTTTATGTTAACATACATACCGATGGCCTAGTTCAAAAGGGAAATTAAATATTTCCAGTTTTGAGTAAAATGCATACAGAAAGATTTGTAAGTTGCCGAAAAATCTGTTAACATATTTGGTTGGTGTTAATTTGAAGCGAAAGTACAGAGGCTACAATTTAAGGTACTTATAATTTCAGCAAAGGCAAACTATAAACATATTCACACTTTAAATTTAAGGAAATATAATTTCTACAACTTTACTGGCGATCAGAATATAGTGTCACGTTATTAAAACAAGAGAATTTACAGATTATTTTTCTTTTCAACTGGGTATAGTGCACTTCCGTCTACGTGTTGGTGAGCCAAACTGAAAAATGCCATTTTTTTCGTTGTTTCCCTTTCGAACTGGGCTATCGATATGCTAGTATTACAAGTACCTACCTACAGTACAGATTTGTCTAGCTTTGGTAACTGGACACGTAGGGCATATGCGCGGAAGGGGCACGATATTTTGGGATGTAAGGATGGATGGATAAGTTTGAAATCGAAGGAAATCAGCGAGTTAGGTCAAATTGTTTTTTTTTTTAATTGATCTGTCTAACACAGTAATAAGGGAATTTGAATTGGTACTTTACAGTGTCTGATAAGTGGGCTAACTCCTGCATCGCCTTCGAAAAAATATTTTGTCATGAGCTTGTACGGGTTGCAAACAATATTGCTTCTTGTGTCGTGTATGTAATTGTGCTGTAATGTATGCACTACTGTGTCATCGTCATTCTTGTGGTGTCGAACCAGACGAGGTATGTGATCCCGTAGTAAACAGTGGAATACGTAGCTCCAACATCCGTGTGCCCTTCACGCTCGGCAGAACACTCACGACTGTTCCATTACTTCGTCCCTGGCCAGTTCACAGAAATAGCTATGAGATCAGTTCGCATCATAACCTCTGTTACACCTATAGCAAGAGAGTGAAGGTAAAATCCAGCGCCGTCTTTCCTGCACGATTTCCTGACTATTGAAAATTAAGAGCAGCGGTATTTCCTACCAGGAAAAATAACAACGTATTAGAAATAAGCGTTATTTTTGCTCTATGACTATAGGCCTACGTGTTGCCAAAGCACTTGTCTACGGAAAACAAAAGATATCCGAGAAAAAGCGTCCAATGCGTAATAAAAGCGGCTTCTCGATTAACTCATCGGTAAGAGCGTAGACGAAACACACCAAACAGTGCGACAAAATGTCTGCATTAGAAATTACGAAAACCACAACTGTGAGCTAAACCGTATCAGAATAAGAAGCTAATAATATGAAATATACGTACAGTAATTTGCTGCTGTCGCATTTGGTAAAACAATTAAATGGATACAAAATGTAGGCTTATTTTGAATTCTCGCCTTCTTAAAACGCTGAACTGCTTGCAGACTTTTAGAAATAAAAATTGTGATCAACAAGATGTGATCGTATGACTGAGCAAAAGTACTCAACTCCAAAAGGTTACTAATTATAAACGCCTTATATCGAGCAGATAGTATATGGATCAAGCGGCACATTGCTGCCCCACAGAGGGATTACACCAAAGGAATAAGACATTCGGTGCAACATTTGCTGGTAACTTGAGTTCTGCGAGTGAACAGTTAACTAGGGGCAAAATAAACTGATTGGAAATGTGAGATACACAAGAAAATATAAAATCTTTAATACAGACTACATATAATTTAAGTCGAGGTATCTGCAGTCAAAATAATACCTGTAAACAAGGCAAGATTGTGTGTTCTTACGTGTTTGAGGAAAAGATGACAAATTAGGAAAATTAGTTGTACAGCTTAAAAAACTGAAGGCTACTGTCAACTAAGAATTCTGATAATTCACGAGCGAGCAGAAATTTCGTTTGTATTATTTCAGGAAAAGAAGAAATTATAAAGCTACAAAAGGGAAGTTTTTCTATATCGTCTTCCAGGAACAGTTAGATTATAACTGCTGAAGTGTTGATGTATACGACGCACTCGTAACCCATGGCCAGAGTGGTTTTGTTTGCATGCAACGGTCTAAAATGTGGCGGGCATTGACACTACACTATGGAACAGAAATTATACGAAATAAACACGGAAGTAAATAAAAATGTCTTAGATTTTAAAATGTAGGAACATTAGTAACAGGTCTCAAAAACGGCTGCGACTAACGTCAATACATTGTGCATGGCCTGGTTATATATGGCTTAAGAGTCTAGGAAATATGTCCGGCATACCCAGGACGATTTCAGGGTTTACATGAATACATTCACTACTGTAACCGTTATCTCAGAGGCTACAGGATATTTGCCTCATGCCCTTCCTGGGGACCTGCAATGTGTAAACAAAGCTACTCTGGAAATGGGTTAATGAAAATAGGATCACGTGGTGCCAACACGCCTGCCATCGAGCATTGCAGCATACATTGTCGGGTAACTCAGATACGGACTGCACTATGTGAATAGTGTAATTAAAACTCAGCAGAAAATACTCTTTAGTAAAAAGTCGCCACGTCCTTCGCTTACGACATACGAACAAAGTTTCAGTGAGCGGGAATGTAAGGTAAGCTGTTCGTACTATCACGTAATTTTTTATCGTAAAAAGAGCCTAACGACTTTCAACCAAATAGTACTTTTCCTGTTAATTTTGGTCACGGATTCATGCAGTGCAGTCCGTATGAATTAATTACCATACCGTTTACTTTTACTTAGCTACTTTCTTATACCTTAATGAAACTTTTCTCGTTAACTACAGGCCTTACGAATTTTTACCAAAGAGTACTATTTAGTTTTTGTACTAGATTCATTTGGCACAGTCTACAACCGCGAATTGCCCAACATCCTTTAACTGCACTGTTTACAAGTGTGTTGTGGAATCAAGAGTTAAAACGATCCTGGAAACACTTCTACGAAAGTGACACTACAGGAGCTGTTCTGTCTCGTCCACCGCCACTCCACACACTACACCCCCGCGTATTTATAGAGGATCCATTTATAGGCGCCTCCAGCGACTATCCGAGCATAAAAAAAAAAAAAAAAACCATCCCCTTCACCGGCACCTTCGCCAGCGAGAATTTGTCAGCCCAGAAAACTAAACTTATTTAACAAATTGTACCGGAACAACCTGTATGCGTAGAAATGAAAGACGTTTTATGTTTTCGTAGTGGCACAGTGCCAGATTATTTAATATGCGTGTACAGAACGGTCCTGATGTGTCAATATTTTGTCAAAAATCGTATGGGGACGATACGGAAAACTAACGTATTCGCCATTGTTGAAACGCGATAATTGTAACTAGCAGCGTGAGCTGTAATAACAGTGTAACACTCGCAAATTTCAGAATGGTGCTTCTAATGAGGCATGTTATCATTGGGCGTACATACGATGTTTATGGGAGTAAAACTGCATTTCCAACCAATCCTTTTCCCGTATCTATTACTCACTGGCCTATTATGTTACCAGAATACAATGTCGCATGAAACCAGAAACAAAGCATAATAAGATCACTAAAAGAGCAAATAAAAATAACAAAAAAAAACTTAATACACAAAACGCACGGCTTTATAATTTGAATAGTGAAGAGAGCTTTACTTTGAACCTGACGCCCCAAGCTGATTTAAACAAGGGATGTCCAGAAACAACCGCATAGCAAGCAAGAACACCACGCGAATCTTGAGCCAAATTTGAGACGAAAATGTATGTGGCAAAATATTGTACGACGAAGTTTTTCAACACTGTATGTTACGTCAAAGTAAACTTAGAATGTTTAGACTGCTCGGAATTTTAACCTGCCTCCATAATAATATACAGATCAGCACAGTCGCAGGAAGATAAGTAAGATATTTGTGGAGCGCAAGAGCGGACTAACCACAGTGCTTTTTTGCCACATTGTGCATATAAAAATGTAGTCTTGGACATTTTTGCCACTAAAATGTTTGCCTCCAATTTAGTTCATGATTTGTAGGGTGTGCTAATTACGCGTTTTTTATAAATGTATATAATATGTAACATTATATAATACATTATATACTACATGTTATACACAATTTATTACATACTATATATTATACGCAATACATAATATACAATATATGTATACATTATATATATATTGTATATTATAAATTACATCTATTACATAGCCTACTGATTTTGGGCACCACCATTACGTTAAAATATAACAGCAACACAGTCTGGTACTGTCAATACTAGTTGGACTGCATCTTAAAACATTCTGTGAATTTGTGTAAGGAAGGAAATACATTATTGTATTAAATAGAAGTAGCCTACCTAAAACCGGACTGAATTGTCCACCCTACTTCAACAAAATAATAGCACCTACAATTCTTTATCAGTGCTGGAAGAGCAAATCTATAATCTTAAACCACTTAATTTGAGTGATCCACATTAACATCTTAATTGCTTACCGAGCAATGGCTACATCGCAAGATATATATGAGAGCTACTACCGGTAAGAGCTGACATCAATCACGCATCTCGGTTTTTTATTGCTTGAAATTTGAAAATTTTTTCGCTGTTTTATTGTCTTATTTCGTGTCACGTGTGGTCTTTCAATTAATGGAAACATTTCATCGAAAACAAGGAAAATTAACTTTCATTCCTCTTTAACTAAATATATACCTCGTTAAATATTATTTTCAATGAAACAGTCTGCATGATTTTGTGAAAGTTTTGCGTGAGTGCAGCTTAATTAATTATTAATTAGCATAATAAATTCGATTGACTTGTTAATATTCTTTCGAAGATAGAATCAAAAATAAAAACCAATTGTTTGACCTTCTAGAATTCAAAATCATTAAAATATAACGAATGCCAAAGAAATGTGTTTTTCTTTGCGACATTTATAGTTTTAAATGAAGTGAAAAAGTTGTGACAGTCGAGAACTATACACACCACGAATTGGTTAACTATTGCTGCAACTCCAGCCAGCAATACAGCTCAATGGAAGAAACTCAATATGGAAGCGATATACATGAAGATATAAAACTTTCAGACTTGAAACTTACGACGCCACATAGGCCTTCCCATAAATTAACAATCTTCAATACAGTATCCTCTAATTACGTCACAGGCTTCAAAATGCCACCTGTCGAAAAAGCTGACAAGGAAACAGGTTATATTTCGTTGGGTTGCTTCTAAAACCTCGTAAGTACATTATCAGCAAATTTTACAGGAGAGCACATAGAAAATCTTCGTAGTGATGCTATACCATAGGTACGTTTTTTAATTTGAGCATAGAAGAAAGCAGATTTTAACACTAGAAGCGCCATGAAAATTAGCAACAAATTCACCTGGAATTCAAAAAATGAGAGAGATTTTGCACAGAAAAAGAAAGTTTTGCAGTCGTTACAAATTTTTTTTGTAGTCACCGCAAAATTTTTTTGGGGACAGCAAAAAAATGTTTGTGGTCACCACAAAAAAAATTTTTGGAATACAATAACAAAATATTTAGTGGTGTCTAACAAGTATTTTTTTTTAGTGAAGTCAGCGCTTAACATCAAGGTCTTCGGCGCTGGTGAGGGGTGACATGAGTGTGGAGCAGCGCCGGAATGAAAGGGCGGGGGAAGCAGGAGATCCCCGAGAAAACCCGTCGACCAACGGCATCGTCCGGCACGATTCCCACCTGCGAAAATCCGGGGTCCGACCCCGCCGGGAATCGAACCGGATCGCCTTGGGGAAGGCGAATGGTCTGACCATTCGGCCACCGCGGCCCCATGGAATACAAAATTGGATAAATCTGGACTTAGGAGGTTCTAGAAGAAAGCCAACGGATTCTTGTGCATGTTCTAATGCACACGTTTATTGTGTGTACGTTTACGCACGTCTTTTTATCGCTTCCTTCCAGGCTACTGCTGCTTTATTAATTATTTAGCAAGACTATGATAAATACTTCACGTATGGTATCTGGCTATATTCCTCAAGCACTTAATTACAAATTTCGAAGTATCTAATAATTTATACTATACTAAATTTTTGTCATTTAATATTCTGTTACCTAAGCTACAAATTCGAAAATAACCACTTTCAATATTACTGATTCAATTAGTGTAATTCAAGTAAATAAGTGGGAAATAAAGAAAATATACAGCGGTAATATTTTAGAGAGCACGCACATAAATATTATGCTGCATACACAAGCACACTAACATTGTTCTCTCAGATTACCTGGCGAACTCTCTCTCCATTTCGCTTTCGCGATTCTTTCTTTTACTGAGTTCTAAGGATGTTGAATACAAAATATTTCATTTTACGCGTGTACCATGCAGTGTTTAACTTCTAGACATGATCAACTCCAGTGACAAGTAAAAATTAAAATTTTATACTTTTACACAATTTTATTGATACACAAATAAAATAGACGGATCTATTTACGGGATACTCAAAAGTGCGAATAAGATGTTTTGCCGCCATTAACTTTTAAGTTACGTGTAGCAAATGACGACGATTCAGGAACAGTTACAAATCATTAAGAGGCCCGCCTACATAGCGCCTTAGCGGCCGTTCGGCCTCATGGACGTGGAGTTTCCCCCCGCCCCCCTCATAAAAGCGGGATTGGGTCAACCCCTGTTGTGGAGGAGGTTGTCTCTCGCTCTCTCTGTTGTCCTCTCGGCTCGGTCTCGCGAATCCTTGAATTTTCCACAACACTGGCTGCATATTTGAGGCAGGACACATATTACAAGAACAAGATTTCCTCAGAATGTTCAGTTGTTACAAGGTACACACAGTCACGAGATCGAAAGCTAAAGGATAGATCTACTAAGGTTAAATGGTTTTAAGTCAAAATAACAAAAAATTAACGGCATTACACAAGCCGGAAAAGGCACTAATTTGGAATGTTAAGGCCTTATTTTCTAATTACTTGAGAAACTGATAGAACTGAAACCTTTTACCCTTAGTGTGAGGTACCTTAATATCTTTTATAGGCCTATGTCAAACACACAATCTCACGATTAATATTATCTGTGAAAAAACTATTCTTCTGAACCTCTACATCACAACTTTCATTGCAGGTAAGCGGGCCCCTTAATGTAAAATTCTAATTCGTAAAAATTTAGTCAGACTAATTATCTATCTCTTTATTCTCGTCCGTTTTCGTTGTATGTACAAAATACCACAAAAACAGTAAAAGTAATGCTGCGTGACCAACTGTGGTGCAATGTCCTGCTTAAAAACTACTCAAAACGTCGTTAAAGTATACTTTAAGATGCAAACAAGAAACATCTAAAACATATCACGGAACTGATCAGTCAGATACGTACGCTGTATTCGTACGCACACGAAATTTGAAAATGTAACACGGTTGTTAAAGTGACCTACACTGTCTAAAGGCGCAGCCAATCAGAGAGCCTTGGCATCAGCAAGGCTAGGGAATTAAATGATTAATTACATTCGGCGGTGCTCAGTCATTTTTAATGACAAACAAATACTTTCTGCAGTGAAAGTGTTAACATTACTACAGGAATAAATTAAGAAACTACTTATCAGGTTACACTGTAAAAAAAAGTGTGGAATTACCAGACCGATGCATACGAGTGTTAAGAAAATAGGTATGGTAAAATTGTTTCCCATTCATCAACGGCGGCGGTCTCATACATGTTAAGAAATAACATGTTAAATGTATACTAATGTCAGGCGTGTATAGTTGCAATGCTCAACATTGGCCCTCTCTCTACAAGCTGAAGTATAGTAAGCGTCACATACTGTGTGTGGGTTAATTACTTCCATTACGATTCAGGAAGATTTTTTTTACAGTGTTTGAATACGAATACTTACTTTCTCAAAGTTTCCTGGGTATTTTAAAATGTCAAAGATTCTACAGAAATGTGGGCTCCACCTAGATTAATAATAAAAAGTCAGTGACATATACGTAAATTCGACAGGTACAAAGGTCCACATATAATTTGATTTAACATGTAAATCCCTCCCCTTGGTATCGCCACTCGGTAAGGATAGGCACTCTGTTCTTGAAAATAGTTTAAGCAGGTTCGCGTGCCTCAACAGTGACTGCAACAGAACGATATAATCAAGGTCATCGTCCTTGACGGAGGTTGTAACCCCTGGACGCTGCAAATTCGACCCACCGACCTGCACGAGCCGAGGTTCGAGCAATTAATATCTGCGCACGCCACGTGGTCGTCTGGTGATCTTGCTCCCACGTAGCCAGGGCGTCGAACCAGTCAGCTTCACACCAACATCACTGACACCAACATACAAGAATCTATAAACTAGCACGCAGAGCTCCGTGCCAGCTGGTTCGCAGCCAGCCACAGTCTCGAGATCTACATCCTTCCACGCATACAGTTCCAGCTTCATGGGTGCAGCCCCTTGGGACGAATCGCTGTCCTGCTTCGTAACCCATATAAATAGTGCGAACCAGGTCGGCATCAGCGAAAAAAAAAACGAGAGTAGGAGCGAAAAAAAACGAGAGAGTAGGAGCGAAAAAAAACGAGAGAGTAGGAGCGAAAAAAAACGAGAGAGTAGGAGCGAAAAAAAACGAGAGAGTAGGAGCGAAAAAAACGAGAGAGTAGGAGCGAAAAAAACGAGAGAGTAGGAG